>CAJVPP010000748.1:0-26766 GCA_910592005.1 Funneliformis mosseae
AATACGTCGATTAAGATCTTCCTTAATATGATCTACATAAAATTAAATCTAATGTCTTTGTAAATCATTTTTCTAGGGCAAATTTTCAACGCTGACAATGTGGTATCCCACCTAACCTAGATTATAATATCGCATATAATCTAAATATCTCATATGATCTAAATATCACATATAATCTGAATATCTCATATAATCTGAATACTGCATATGATCTAAATGATATAATCTAATTACCACATATAATCTAAATAATACAGTCTGAATATCATATATAATCTAATATTTTCTTATTTTCTTATATCGCTTTTATATTCTAGCTATATTTTTAAGTCTTTTTTAGTATCTGTGTTTTTTATACTAATATATTTTTATTACCATAATATAATCTAATTATCACATACATATAATTTAAATACCACGTATTTCTTCTTGTTTCTGAGTCATTTACATGCTAAATTTTATAATGGGGTTATTGATCCTCTATAGCTGTTTTGATATCTAGTTTTATATTAAGGATGCTGGCCTCCTATGCCTGATTGGATGCTAGATTCTATGTTAGAGTGCTTCCCCTTTGCGCCTATTTGGTTGCCTTTCTAGAGACTAAAGTAATGTAAAAAAAAATGACAGATAGCATGGTTAATTTGCTACCTTTATTTTCAATGACAGCCTGTCATGCAAAATTCAATACATAATTTTACAAGATGTTGTTAGACCATTATTACAAAACGAGTAAGTATAATGTTTATCTTATTCATTTTATAAAGTATATTCATATTCTGTAAGTGTTTCTATCATATTTCATCTTAATCGAATATAGAGTAAATATCAGATATGGTAATATGTATGTGAGTATTACATGTAAAAAAATTCAATTTGTGTAACTTTCAAGGGATCATGTCTGACCCATTTGATTACCAGATAAAGTGGTTTTGAGGTATACAATTTGAAAGATCAAAACTGATACCATTTTATAATCCAACTATTGTCTATTTGTTGCCGATATATGTATGGCGATTTCACGTCTGAAGTTGAAGATATAATATGTATTATTATAGCCAGCCTATTTATACCATACCTGAGTACATACCATCTCGATGGGGGCTTCTTCCAATATTTTATATAATAATTCTGAAGAAGCTCCCATCTAAAGTATATATTTAGAAGCCTTTCTTTTACGATTCGTTTAATAAGTTCGTTATCACTTTTTTTTACACTCATTAAAAAAAATAATTAAATATTTTGGAAATATATTGTGATATAATAACTTTACCTACTGTCAACATGTATACCTTAACTATTTTCGACCAAACTGATCTCACTGGAACTCTCGCCTGCTACGACGGCGCTGAGACTGATGAATACTTGAGTGATTCAGATAGCTATAATGATGAATCTGATTTAGGATCAGATGATTATAATAACTACGAGTCTAATTATGAGTCAAATAGTGAAGAAGCTCCCTGCATTTCAACCAGTACTATCAAGACTCTATTGGTTCAACTACTAAATATAAAAGAGCGAAAGATTAATGTGACATATACTTTAAGGCAGGAAAAGTTTAATGATAATTTTTCTTCCAAGGATTTGCTAAATGCCATTCGAAAAATTTTCCTATTACCATCTAGAGATATGTTAGATGAAAAAGACTCATTAGAATTTCTTCCATTCTATTCATTCCTCTTTCTGAATGAAAAAGGCTCTAGCTTATATAATACCTACGACCAGGATAAGGTTAAAAATAAATTAGTTATAAAAATCAATCAAGACGATCGAACTCTGAAGTTTTCTGTTGCGGATGACATCTCAGAAGTATATGATTTACCTGAGATTCATAAATGTATTAATGGCCAAAACCTTTAAGAGCTATAAATGATATTGATATGTCAAAAGAAGATATGAAAACTGCTAATGTTAAGGGACAAGAAGTATTTATTCAAATCTGTTGCTTTTTCATAAGAGCTTTGTATCGAATTCTTAACTGTAACTGGAAAGATATTCTCAAGGAATTAGTAATTGCTATGTCTTCAGATCCTAGCAAGTGTAGCTACCATATTTTATATGCATCAGCTCTCCTTATTGACTATTATGAACTTAAAGTACTCACCGAATTAGTTTATACCTACCTGGTCAGAATTTTAACTTTCGCCTAATTGATTTAGCAAAAAAAGGTTGTATAAAGCATATTCTTCAGTTTTTACTAGATAATGGCTAGAATGAACTTGATCATGCTAGGGTTCAACTACCTACTAGCTTAGGGTTTGAAGTAAGACCTCGAATACTTAGTACAGAAAAAAATAATAATCCGCTAAGAATATTTGTAGGTCAGAATGTATTACAAAAATTCACAAATCTAGTTTTGCAAAAGTATTCTAACTATCTTAGAGATTGGACTATCGAAGAAAAAGACTCAGAAAACTTTGTATATTTTAACCGAAAAGCTCTACTAAAGTATCTACTCTGCAAACGTATACATGACAAAGATCAGCGTTGGTTTAGTCATGTATATGCTAGTAGTGATGAATTTATCGTAAAATGCTTCTGGCAAGGTAGTGATGAACCTGAGAAAGTGTTTGAATGTGACCTATCTATTGCAGAAAAAATTTGGCGGGAAAATAAAAATTTTCTGCAACAATCTTACAAGGTAAAAACCTCCAGTTTCCCTAAAGCCTTCATAAAATTCCCATTCTGTACCAAGTATAATAACCCCTTTATAGTGACAGAGACATATGAAGAGAGATATGTAAGACTATTATGTTTACATAGTAAATGCAATATTTATGTAAGGTCACCTTGAAAAATAAGAAAAACATATATTCTTAAAAATTTGGTTATTCCTGATGACGTAAATTTACTAGTACTATCTATGCGTCACTCTTACTCGAATGCTATTACTACAAGGCTTAATCTTAAGTCATATTGCAATATTGATGGAAATATAAATCTTTCTAATCATAAAAGGGTAGTATGTCAGATAGAGAATTTACATTGCATTATTAACAAATGCAAATGTGAAAAAAAATGTAAATGTCTTCCAATACAATATAACTTATGGCTTGATAAGATAGTGTCCATAATTACTCAGACACAAAGTTATTTGGCGGGACAATCAATAGAGAAATTATATAAATTAATCCAAGAGACTAGACGAATTATCGTCATGAATAATGACCTTACTAATCTTAACATAGAATGGATTAAGACCTTTCGTAAGGATATATCTTTCTTTATTATTCATAATACCTACCAATCTCAAAAAGATAAGACATTCCGCCTAGCTCTTAATAAAGAAACATTATTAGCCGAACTTTGAGATTGAGCTAAGCAAATGGCTTCACTATCTTTTGAGAATTGAAAAAGTGCTTCACTTATCTGCCATCTTAGAAAAAATGTGCAAGGGATTGTTTGTGCTCTTAAGACTGATTTTTCAGAATTACAGATCAAGAAATATCACGGTAAATCTGATTCAGTAGAAAAGACCCATGACTTCAGTAATATAGAAGAATCATGGAGGGATATAGATCTAGTTACCTATACTAGCACTTTAAAAATAGGAGTATCTTACACTAACTCTAAGTTTGAACGAGCATTCTGTCTCTTCAATAGCTATATAGAAACTAATGCTAGAACTAATCAGATGTTATTTTGCATGCGATGCATTAAAAATTATATATGTATTATTAAACAAAGATCATCTAACGTTTCCATTTTAGAAAAAGGGTTATTTCAATGGATGTTAAGTGTTAAACATGAATGTCTACCCTGCGAACTTCAGAATAGAGAAATATTCCTAAATGTAGATTCTATTATCCAGAATAAAGATAT
This sequence comes from Funneliformis mosseae, assembly GCA_910592005.1. Lineage (NCBI taxonomy): Eukaryota > Fungi > Glomeromycota > Glomeromycetes > Glomerales > Glomeraceae > Funneliformis > Funneliformis mosseae. The sequence goes on from CAJVPP010000748.1 coordinate 3,823, forward strand.
ACCAACTGTTCGATTATAGATAGCCTATATATTAGAAATCTTTCATTCCTAGCATTTATTTAGTTAGAGAATAGTCAATTTTCTTAGGAAGGCAGGTACAATAATTTCTATTATAGAACCTATTCCTAAATCTGATAAAAATGTTATTTCACTGTCTCAAGTTGTGAAGGCGGAATCCTCTATTATTAAAGCGGAGGAGATGACAGATATAGTTAATGCTAATATTTTTGATCGTGAGACTGCTGAATTTTTGGAAAACAAGTAGAAGAAGACCTTAGAAGAAATGCGTTCTTTAGACCAATATCATATTGTAGAATGTTATAAAATCCTGCCTGAATTATTGATCGAAAATTTCATTTTGAAGTATGAGGATTATAATCATATGAGATGGTTCAGAGCTTATAGGTAGTTACAAAATGCTGATACTAATAATGAAATGGCTGTTAAGGTCATCACATAAGTTGCATATGACTTCATAATATAATTATATTATAAAGTCACATGCGACTTAGATTAGGTTATAATGGTAACTCATAGTCTGCTAGTAACTTCATAATATAATGGTAACTTCATAGTCTGCTGGTATCTTCATAATATAATGGTAACTTCATAGTCTACTGATAACTTCATAATATAATGGTAACATCATAGTCTACTGATAACTTCATAATATAATGGTAACTATATAGTCTGCTGGTAACTTCATAATATAGTGGTGATTTCATAATCTAATTTCACGATCTGGTTGTAACTTCATAACCTACTATTCATAATCTGATAGGGACTTCACGGTCTACTTATGGGTAGTTTCTTTGCGTTTATATCATTGTTTTAATCATTTTCTGTATATTATGGTGGTGATTTCATAGTCTAACGGTAGATGATTATGCTTTAATTTAATGGTGATGTCATAATCTAATAGTTATTACTTTCTTCTTGTTCTTAATTTATTTACATTATATATTCTACATTGTTGGTTTTGCCTTTCCATCCTTGTTTGAATGCTTGGTTCTATGTTGAGAATACTGACGTCCTATACCTGACTGAGTGCTAGGTTTCATATTGAGATGCTTACCCTTTGTGCTTATTTGGTTGCCTTTTAAAATACTGAAATGGTGTAAAAAAAAGGCGACAGGTGGCGCAGTATATTTGTGATTAATTTTGCCTGACTCTATGATATAATTCTGGCTGATCTTTTGGGCATGTGATTCGAGGATCTAGCTTTGTACCATGATGGTGACTTGATAGTGTCCTGAAACTTCTGTGAAGCTGTCTTAGAACTAGTGAGGAACTATCATAGAAGTGTTATAGAATCCCAGCTTGGATGCCGACTTCTTATGCCTAAAGATCTGGTCAAAATTGTGAAATAATGCTGGTCAGTACTGCGTCTTACTGTGCCATATTTACGTGATACTATTCTGATGCTGGAACACCCTTTTATAGTTACAGGCTAGTGATGGGAATATTCTGGGAATGTTTTCGGTACTTAATATATATGCATTTGTATCACATATTTTTTTATATTCAGAATTGAAAGCCAAAAGTGCACCATTTGCAACCCAACTATTGCTTATTTATTGCTAGTATATTGGTAGGATGTTGTAAGCTTTTTTGAGATCCGATTATGATCTAAAGTGGGTTGAGGCAATGAGTATGCTATTTTTATGAGCGTCCCTATAAAAATTCTCTGTTCTTATAAGAAAAATTCATGAGGATACTTATAGGAACAATCTTGATATCGTTTTTGTGTCTCTTAGCCTGATTTATTAAGTTCTTTACTACTTATCCCTATGTCCCTATGAGTCCCTATGAAATATAAAAGTTCTAGAAAAAAAATTGAAATTTTTTTATGGTATCCCTATGGCTTATATGCGATATAGTATGATATATATATGCTTAAAAAAAAAAATAAAAAAAGGTAAAGAGTTCAGAAATTCATAGGGATTTATAGGAATATAGAGACAAGTAATAAATTGCCTTTCCAGAGTTCTAAAATTTCCAGTTTGCTATACTAATGGCGTCCTTGTTAAGTTTTTTTGCCGTCCCTATAAATTTTTCATAAGGCCAAATTTTTGATAAGTCATTAGGGCCAACTTATAGCATTAGGCATTTTTATTCTATTGAGTGCCTGCTCCAATGCCTCTGAAGTCTGCCCGTTCTGAAGCATCTTAACCAACTTTTTTCAGTGATAATTTACTTTTGAATAGAACTTATTTACATGCAAATTACAATATTCATATTTTAATGCTGTCGGTCTTACACACCCATCTTGTTTGCATAAAGATCGCTGGTGTCTTTTCCAGTGAATACTACACCCTTCTGGTTGCGTACTTCCATTTCCACAAACTATTTCTTCATCAGAGGGATACTGGCAAATGTATTTACCGTCCATTGATATTATTCTTCCTTCGGTCGGTTAATCTTTTTAATGTCTATAATAATATTTATTTTTATTTTAAACTTTTTTGTTGGGGTATTATACCAAAATTCAGGGTATACTTAGTGAAAAAAAATACCATGATCCAATCTGAGCTTTCAGAGTTCCACGACACCCCCTCTGCCCACTTTTTCACCCAAAGGCTAAAAAAGATAAAACAGAAGGCCAGGTAATTCGCTATTCTGGTGAAAAATACTTGTTAGGCATCCTAACTCAAGATAATATAGTTGCGAAAAATGGTGAGAAATTAACCGTAATTCTTGAAGACGCTCTATTCAATTGCCAAGAAATACCATTCATGGCCACTGATAACGAAGGATCCAGTCAAAAAATAAATGGAAAGTATTGCTATGTATTACAGCTCTACAGTTCTCTCATTAATGGCTAAAAAGCGGTAGTAATCTTTTTGGAAATTCAGGTTTTCTTCGATATTCGTGTGTCAGATGGGGAGTTTTCAGATGAATGTGAAGCAAAAGTGAGAAATATTCTCTCTGGGACTATGAAGTCTTTAAAAATAGAGCATATTGAAGCATTTCCTTTCCGGAGATATCATACAGAAAAAAAGCCATACTTACAAATCTATACGAGAGGTACTGGGGAAAAAAAAACAGCTATGAAAGCTGTTCAAGATAATAATTTCGAAACTGCATCAGATGACATGTATTCATTTCATTGTAAAGTAGCTAGAGAGAATGGAATCGCAATATCTGGGTGGTCTATGTTGAGCGATTATTTTTACAAGAAAGGGATTGACCCTCTCTGTTCACATACATTTTTCGTATCTAAAAAAGATTTTTGATCAGTGGGAGACCTAAAAATGATAAGTGATTATTTTCTGCTTTCAGCACTCATAAAAAGATCGTACACTTATCCTTACGTGGGATATAGAGACGCAATTACGAGAGTTAAGTAAATTTGCTGAAGTTCTCAATCAGGATAATATTGTTTTTATGATTGGCATGACTCTACATTGGAAAGACGATCCAAAACCACTAAAACAAATCTGTCTTATCAATGTTGAGACGGCACCAAACTCACGTCGGATAACAATCATATGTAGAAATCAAAAGAATCTTTTAAAAGCCTTCACCCTCTGCTGGCGAGCGCTTGCCCCTGACATTCAAGTTGGGTTTAATGATTCTGATTATGATTGATGTTTTATTATGGAAAAAGCCTATCATCTCAATATACTCGAAATGATATGAGAGCGAATGACAGGAAGTTTTAAATCGTCTAAAAAAATAATAAAATGGAATTATCGTGAAAAAGTAAGGATAAATCTGAAAATGTTTTCAAGAAGAAAAAGAATACTGTTGATGAAGGCGAGGAGGATGAAGAGGATACGAAAGTGAAAGAATGGATGGGTGGACCATTGAAATCAAAATTACTGCAGAAGAAAATTTCTTTTCCAGTTTTCTTAAACTGCCGGGATGCATGCCAATTGATATTTGAGTGTGTCTTAAAAAATGGTACTCTCATTCTGAAGTCGAAAAGGGAAGTTCGCTTAAGTTCTACTTGGATAAATGCGGTCTTGACACTAAAGCTGACATGCCATATGATGAATTGTGAAGAATCTATTTGGAAGTCAAAGAGCACCCTTCATCAACAACTGCGAGGAAAATGCATGATGTTGCAAATTATTGCATGATAGATACTTTGCTTATGATAAAGCTAAGTGTAGTAAATGATTATAGAGAAGTTGCTTCTATAGCTTATATATCCCTATTTGATACATACTATTGTGCAAACAGAATGAAGATACAAAATCTTCTAGGTGCTTACTCTTTCAAACGTGATATGTTACTTAGCATAAGGTTATGCAAAAATATAGAAAAAGGGAAATACCCTGACGCATATGTGTTTCTGCCTAAAAAAGGGATTGAAACAAAAAGACCTGTAACAGGGTTAGATTTTGCTTCATTATATCCCAGTATTATCATGGCCTTTAACCTCTCTCTAGACAAAATAATATTAACACATGGAGAAGCCGATACTATGCAACGAAATAGAAATAACTTGCATAAGATTGAGTTTCTATTCAATAGGCGTATCGTCTAAGCTTAGAGCGTAAGAGATGATAATCAAATCAAGAAGAAGGGTTTATATCCTATCATATTAAAGAATTTGTTCAACATGAGAGTAGAGCTTAAAGTGCAACTTGCCCCATTAGGAAAGAAAAGGGAACAGCTTGGGAAGATGATAAGTTCAGCTAAAGGAAGAGGTAAAAAGATTCCAGAGAGCTTAATTTCAAAATATTCATCTGTATGTTTTGATTATGATTATTTAGATTTGAAGTAGAAAGCAGTAAAGTTATTTATGAATACTTTTTATGGGGAGGCAGGAAACAAAAAATCTCCAATCTATCTTTTCGAATTAGTTAGAGGGACTACTTTAGCCGGCAAATACTATATCAATCTCATTGCAGAGTATGTAAAAAAGAAAGGTTTTAGAATCAAATATGAGGATACTGATTCTTTGTATCTTAGCTGTTTAGACAAGTATTTTAAAAAATGTGATGAAGCCTTTTCTAAAGGTGAACTTTCTAAAGAAGCATACTGGACTGAAATGGTTAAAATTACTATAGATATAATAAAAATGTTGCGCAATCAGATTAATGCCTATCTAAAAATAAAAAGTGGTTCATCTTGCCTTAAGATAGCATATGAAAAGGTATTATTTCCTGTATGTTTTGCTGGTAAAAAGAAGTACTTTGGGATTGGACATGAAGAAGTAGTAAACTTTAGGCTGAAAATCCTTTTCACTAAAGGGATTGATACTGTAAAATAAGATAATTCCCAGCTTTTTAGATTCATTAGAGAAAAAATCATGTGAAAAGCTATGGATATAAATAACATGCGCTCAATTTATCAAATTGTCGAAGACACTCTTAGGAAGGCCAAATACAAGCAGTGAGATTTTGACAACTTTATTGCAATGTCTAAATGGAAGGCTAAAGGTGGTCTCGTATGCAATAAAATCTTTATGGGATGGATGCGAGAAAAGATAGTAAGCGAGGAAAAAAATAGCTGTAAAGCGCTTTGCATAAAGATTCCTGACTCTGATGAGTACTTTAGTTACGTTGTAGTGAATGATGGGTCCCGCTATAAAGAAGATGGCACGAAATCATTAAGAAAGGGTGATTATATAGAGTTTGCAAACATTGCGAAAGAGCAAAACATGGAGATAGATATCAGCCACTATTTAGAACAGACTGTAAGAATGTAGCACGCTTTATCAATGAGGATGATAGCTATCAATCAGACTCAACTGATAAAATTATGCAAATCAAGGATACAGATGAAAGGGAAAAATAGATTGATGATTATTCTCAGAGAAAGGTAAAAAACTGGCTTAAATGATATATAAAGGCTTACAATAAACTTTCTAGTCCAGAAAAGACTCCCAATATTACACAAAATATTAATTTTGTCACATAAAATTAGTCAATCAAATCATATAATTTCGATATTATTATATACAAACTGACCAATCGAATTGAAGTCCTAAATACAAGACTTACTAATATGAGTTTATAAATATTTTCCTTTTGTAAAGCCGATCAAATTGATTTTATTTAGTTTAATTTTATTGATTAGTATAAAAAAAACATTTAAATGTTTATTATAAGGTCTTAAAATTTATTAATTTTCATTATACTGTAATTAGTTCGTCTCTTAATTTGTAGGAATGAAATAATGATTAAAATTAATATTTAAGAAAATGCCACTTATATATATAATTTGTACATATCAATCATAATAAAGATTTTTAATAATAAAGAAATTTACAAATCTTATTTATATAAATACATTACAATTCTAAAAATTTCTTTTTTATATCGTTTAATTGATTTGCTATTGTTGCCATATCACCCGTTGCATTATCTGATTTATTTTCAACTGCATTTTCATTATCCTTATTAATGGTTTCAGCTTCAATTTGTTCCTTTATCAAATTCGTTAAACTTGTCTTCAATGCATCAACATTCTTTTTAACCTCGTCCTGTAAATAGTTTAAACATATTAAACACTTGTTTTGATATCATTGCAAATAAGAGCTGTGATAATCATGCTCACACGCTAAATACTGCTATTAAGAGAGTCATCAGTATGTTCACAATTAATAAATCACATAAAGTAAAAATGTTAGGTTTTCTAAAAGTAACAAAGCCTCGCAGAAGATGCCGATCTGTTATTTTATAACCTAATGAAGAAAGCTTGTATATGTTAATACCATCAGACGAGGATTTAAGAATTAAAGGATACTGGTTTCGTGTTGGGTATATCTTTGCAAATGACTCCAAAATCTATATAGCACATTTTTGAGAAAGCATTCGCAACTGCTTTGGTATATACGGATATTTTATACTATGTACGAAATACTGTTAAAAGGAATTATCATGTCGTTGTTGGAAGATAAAATATGTCTCCTTTCGTAATTGTTGAGCAGTGAAAAATTTAGATATACGTCTCCGAATAATACTGTAAGCTATTTTGACGGGACAATCACTTAAAGAAGCAAGATGATTAGTAATCAAATTAATCATCGGATGCCCAATCTCCATCCAATAAAAAACATCTGAAAAGAACATTAAAGGGGCACGTTTGTAATTCTTACGATCAAACCGTAAAAAAGGTCACTTCAATAACGTATACAGGCCTCTTCGTAAGCTGACCAATCATCCCTACGATAATATACCGCATAAACATCAAGAACTAAGGGAATCAAATTACTAAAAAGATCTGTTAGATACAAAAATTCAATATTTTTGTATAAATGGCCAAATTTCAAATAAATAGTTTCAGCTACATCAAACTACGCCATGCGTATAATATATAAAATCAAGTCAATTCTCTATGGCCGTGGCTTCTTACCAAGGTCCTTATGTATGTCGAATATACTTTTGTAAATGTCATTTAACAGATTAGAGTTCTTTAAAAAAACAAGCTTGCGAGCGTTTAAAGATACATGAAGGAGACCTATCATGGGTAAAAATGACGTGATAAATTGAGGAATATTTTCATTATCAACAAGAAGCTATTGCGCAAGAGCTTTGCGAATGAATAATTGACCAGGCCAGTCTGCGACAACAGGAATCACATAATTGGAAAGATACACCTGCATTGATTCTTGTTCGTAGATAACTCAGAGTGCGCTCATATAATCCTCTATTCCTTTCAAATTCCTTTCAACAAAATCAAAAAGAATAGAATTCCGTATATGCTGATTATCTTCATTTTCTATTATCCTATCATTGTAGCTATGTATCGTCAACCTATTTACTAACTCTTCATCTGAACATTCCTTTGTATCATTCCGCATGCGTTCATAATAAGAAATATCCATATTTGTAATAAATTGACTATCAAGATGTTTCTGAATTAATTCATCATTCACAATCTTTGGATTAACTACTTCACAACGTGATATCGCTGGCATTGAACATGGATTTGCTAAGATTGTTGCTATATGTGCTGCCCAGGAGGTTTCAGAGTATCTATTTTATTATGTGAAACGCCTCTTAGCTTTTTCTTTTACAATAATTCTTGAAGATAAGCGTTTTTCTCGAGTAAATTTGATTGCGTTGAAAATAAAGAATCTATCATCTGATTGTATATGTTATTTGATGATTCTATCCCTTTTTCCATACATTCTATTTCATGTTTTTTTGAATTAAGGTCCTCATTCGCTCACTCCAGTTCGAGTCTGAGGGATTCTATTATGGATGAGTCTATTTGGACTGGCTCTTCTAGTAGTCCTTCCACTATATGCGAATCACGTTCTAGTTCCAAGTCATCCAACTTACCTTCTAATTCAACTACCTTAGCTTTAAGAAAAAGAATCTTAACCTTATCAATGGACGAAGCTTTCTGGACCAAAGTTGCCTCTCTCTTCAGTGTTTTAATCGAAGATTTGAGCAATTTGATTTTAGCTTCGAGCTCAGTACAAGTCATCCGTTCAGAAGTGAATTTGAATATAAGCTCAGTATTAAGCGTATTCATCTGACTAACCTTATTTCTGATATCAGCATATATTTGCTTAAACTCCTTTTCTTTCCCTGAATACTTATCTACCAACTTTTTGCTAAGATCATTGATTTCTGCTTTAGATTTAAGGGCAGAATATAATTTTTCTTCGAGCTCTTGCTCATATGCACTACCAAGCCGATATCCTCTATTTTTTATATCTTTGAATCTATACAGATTCAACATAATATTAGCATGGTTATAAAGCAGAAAAAAAATATACAAATAAAATTCCGAGATAATACATTCATTCTATATATTCAGAATGATATATTCTTCTTATATATTCTGTACATCCTGTATATCCCATTTATCTGGAATATGCTTTTCCTGTATATTCTTTACATCCTGTATATCCTATTTATCTGAAATATATTCTTCCTGTATATCCTATATATCCTATATATTCGGAATGATACATTTTTCCTATATATTTTATTTAATAAATTATTTCAGAATATTATATTAGATATAAAAAAATATATTACTATCATGCTTAGGTGATACATGAGATATGATGCCCCTCCTTTTTCACCAACTGATTACAATTTCATTATGCAATGTGCTGAAAAAAAGCCTAGAGATGAAGTTTTAAAGGATTTAACAGATAAATATTGCACATCACAAAAACATATTTATCAGATCTGGAGAGGTGAAGAAAAAAATAGGGTTATGTGAAATCAACTAATTAATATGCTAACAGCTTTGCTTTCTAATATAAATATTGTGAGTGGGCGAACTGAACCAGAGATTCAAGACCAAGATGTTTCTCCATTTGCAGAACTGGAAAAAAGATACACAATGTTAAGGTCGAGCCTAGTAAATCTATCGATTTGGTTTCAGAAGGGAATGTTATTTTAGGAGGTAAAACGAAAAAGACTGGAGAAAAGAAAACTAAGTTTAAATTTGTTCGCATCTCTGAGTCACCTGTTATTCAGATTAAGCTGACCTCAGAAAACTCTGAAGACTTAAAAGGTGAAGAATTAAATGCATTTTATAAAAATGAGGCTAAGAGAGATGAAAAAAATAAAGCAGATATATCCCACTTTCTAGCTATTACCTAATTATTTTTACTATTTGCTAGAGTAAACTATCTGTAATCTTTCACATAAATCATTGAGTTCTGCTTTAGACTTGAGGGCAGTATATAAGTTTTTTTCAAGCTCTTCATAACTCACTTTTTTTTTAATATTTTATTCTCACTTAAATCCCGTGGGTCTTGAGAAATGCAATCCAGAGCTGGCAGATCATCGTTAGCTATGCTAACCACACAATTCACCTCGAATTTGTTCTTAACCTTATACATATTGATTGGAATAAAAAATTCCTTACCATTACACTCTAATCTCAACTCCCACTTTAATGCAAGTAAATCATAATTATATTTATCGAGAAGTGTATTAGGTAAGATCAGCATTGGCTTAGGATACTTAACTATAGCAAAATTAGCATATATAGTACACCCAGATGTGAAATTTACTGAGACATTTCTAACAATTCCAAGCGACTCTGTAGGAGTAATAGTAACGCCTCTAAGATCATGTTTTTCTTTTGTATTAATTTTTAGCTTTGATCGTTTAGAGATATCCTCAGACATGATTGCAAAATTGGCACCAGGATCGACCACAGCATCTGGAATCACTAAGTGTTTGATTTTATATTGTACCGTTGCAATGTCTGTAGCAGGATCCTTTTTCTGAATGAAGTCAATTTCCATTAGATTATCCAAATATTCTTCCTCCTCTAGGTCATTTAGAAGGTCTTTAGAAGCTGGTGAAATATCACTCTGGGGTTCTATCTTTTTCTGAATAGGATGCACTTGTTTTAGTATATCAGTTTTAGAATCTTAAGTAATAAGTGCAGGAAAATTAATTTAAGTTCACTTTGAATAATCTTGCGGATGGTATTCTCTAAAGTACTTTATTTGCTTTGTTTAACCTTACCAGAGCTGACTATGGGCTTCTCAATATTTGTCTTCTCAGCTTGTTTATCAGATTTATGTGACTTGAACTTTTTCTTAGACTGCTTCTTTGAGGGTAATTTCTTAGGGCTAGACTTCTGCTTTACTTTTTTTTGACTTAACAATATTAACAGTGATATCACCTCCAGAATCAGAAGAACTTGTGTCAGAATCTGAACTATCACTAGATGATGATTCGCTAGAGGAGGTACTAGAATATGAATCAGAATCCGAATCTATAGTAGTGAGATTAACTTTAGCTTTCTTAGACCTCTTTTTCTTCTTCTGAATGCATTTGCGAGAATTATGTCTAGTTCAATTACAGTTAGAACACCGCTATTGCGTCTTCATAGCTTTTTTAACTGCTTTAGCTACATGTAGTTTTAACTGCTTTTTTGTAAGCTCAGCAAGTTCTTTGTCAGAATCAACTTCAACCTTTTTCTTTGGCTTTAATGGTAAAGTAAGATTAGGAACAGGAACAAATTCTAGGGTTTCTCCCGTAATTCATGATAAAAATCTACCTATATTCTCATCTCGTAAATTTTTATACATTCCTGCAGGATGTGGTTGGAATTATAATGAAGCCACTTGTTGAGGCCGTTAGAATTCTGAAGATGCTATTATATTTTTTATCAAGCCCTCGATTTCTGTTTCAGTCATTCCTGATTTATTAGTTTCTATATATAGATTGGCCACTGGAAAAATTGGAAAAGAAGATGATGCACTCTGTTGAGATAATATAAATTTTTCCACTTCAGCCAATACTTCTGTAATATTATTCTGAGTATCATGAAATTTGGCCATATTCGAAGATTGTATTGATTCATCGAAGATAGATCACGAATAAATTGCTCGCTTGTTGTTTAGAAGTCATTTTAGTTAATTTACCAATCTTTTTAATTTTAGTAGAGAATTGCTTAACTGACAAATCACCTTGCACGAGTTGACTAAATACTGCTGTTTGTTTTAAATGCTCAACTGTTGTATAAGTGGTTTTAAATAGGTAAAAAAGTTGATCAAGCTTAATACCAGGAGAAATAGTAACAGCAGGAAGACCACCTCCAGCATTAGGTGCTATTGGTGCATTATCTATAGGTTCACTACTAGCTATAGACCAGTCTTCATCCCATATTCCATTCAGAATAATATTAGCACCAGTTGCGACTCCTACTCCAATTCTACCAATTTCGGCAGTCGCCTTACCTTGAAATTCTCCAGCAGTATTCAAACCACCAATTTGATTACCTCCATTTCCAGTGGCCAAACCTCGAACAGTATTTAAGTCTGCTACACTAAAGTTATCTGAGAGATTATTACATCTCCAATTTTTACCTTTGATGCAAGTTAAATAAAAATTCAATGCATCACCTGCAAGACACGATACTACTAATCCAAATGCCTCTTCTCTTCCAGCAACTTGACCTGCATCAGGTGCAACATTTATTCGACTAGCTATTATATATCTTTGCATGTCCTTAAGCCAATCTTCTGGATCTTCTTCAAGACGTCCATAAAATATTGAGGGTTCATATCCTACCATTTCTAATTGTTGTAAATTAGGAGGATTGTTTTGTAATGCTAAAATAATTTGCTAGGAATTTCTATTTATTAGCTAGAGAGTGAATTTCTCATGTATTAATGTATTAATACGGGCCTACTTTCTAGTATTATTATCAATAATCACCCCTTCCAATCTTTGAGATACGCCATGCCATTTTTGATGTCCCAAAGTTTCATCCTATATCGGTCTTTCCAATTCTGAGCTTGACAAACGGCACAATCATGTCTCCCTCTCCAGCATTCTGTATCATTATTATATCTCGCAGTCCACCGATATGCGGTTCTTCTGAGGTTATTGATTTCAGCATCTTTACACTTTCTAAGATCATCGATTTCAGCATCTTTACGCTTCCTGAGATCATCAATTTCAGTATCTCTACGCTGACGTGCATGTCTTTCATCCTGTAAAGCCTGAGTTAACATGCAAACATTATGCAGTGCCTCTACTTCTCATTATTTTGCATTCCTAGTTCGCGCAGTTTGTTCTGTAAGCCATCTACCTCAATTCTCCCAATATCATTGGGTTGTTTCAACATATCTAATAGTATTAGTTAAGCTTATAGTAATTTTATCAAATTGTGTAACTATATCATCTGGGAGATTAATATTTCTTTCATCCAAATGTAATCGAATTTCTGCTACGCAATCTGAAATGTGTAACCACCCATCTAAAATTGATTGAAATGCATTATCCATATTACCACTATTCTCTGTTCTTTCTCTATTGCTTGAAACTTTTTCTCGGCTTCTTCCAGTTATTTTATGGATACGAGTTTTAAGCTTCTTAACCTTATCTTCTAACTCATATAAGCACTTCTCCTCAGATAATATATGCTTCTCCTTTTCCCCTACATATTGCAGAGTTTCACGCAGATGCTTCTTGAAAGACGTGATCTCTAACTTGAAGTCTTCTATCTCTTTCTCATGGGTTATAATAGTACTATCCTGAAATGAGATAGTTCAATAACATTTCTCAAGCTCCTTCACAAGGGAGTAAATTTTTTTATCGTTACTTTTATTAATAGATATTTTATCTCAAAATTCACTACGAAGCTCCTGGTTTGTATCTAAAAGCTCTAAGTATGCTAGATCACATGAAATGGTAGGCATTATATTTTCAACCTGATTTATAAAACATCATATAATCGTGACCTAAGAATGAGCAAACCGCAAATTTTGATAGACCCTAATGAAGCTCGTAGTATAGAACAGAATCTTATTTTACGAGAGATATATTATCGCCTAGCTGGATATTATTTTAATTCTAAATTCTTGAGAGATGTATGTAAAAAAGAAGGGCATCGTTTCTGCCTAAGTGAATGCTGTGATTTTTTAGAATGGCAACATATATACCAAATATATAAAACTCCTCTGAAGAATATTTTTAGATGTAGCTATGGCCAAATAACCTGCCCAAATTGCGTACACCAATGTGATTTGCTATTCTTTACATATGATCATTATAAGCGTAAAAAATATATAGCAGTGCTTAATATAATAGACTGCATTTTCCGATATAAGACTTCTATTCTACTCACATCGAAGAAGAGTTCAGAAGTTGCTAGAGCATTCAGAAAAAAATATGATGATCCCAATAATCCTCTTGTATGGCCAGAGCTTCTTCAATATAACGGGAGTCATGAATTTATGGGAAAGACTTCTCAATTGATGAAGAAGCATAATGTTACTATTCAAGTGATTAGTGCATATTCTCATCGAGAAGTAGCTTTTGCAGAACGTTTTAACAAAACACTCACAAAAATACTCTATAAAATCCAAGATGCTGTTGAATCTATATATCCTAATTCAAAATTGATAAAAGTATGGGTTAGGCATTTACCTATAGTTATTGATTATTTAAATAATTATCTTACGCGTCTTATTCAAAAATCAGGATCAGAAAAGTGGAAACTCAAGCTAGTAAAAGCTATTACATTAGAATAAGTAGAATCTAGACCATCTACAAAATATAAGCGTCCAGTTGAAAAAGATGAAATAAGATTAAAGAAAGGATATACTGTCCGCTATCTTCTTGTTAATGCAAAATAGAAGGGTAGAATAGCAAATCAGAAGCGTGCAACTGACCCTACATTCAGTCTAAGTCTTCATAAAATTCAAAAAATGGTTGTCATAAAGAATGAACCAGCTTTGTATTATCTCGAAGGTGATGAATTTACATCAAAGCGGGGTTTGTTAGAAAAGAACTCATGTTAATAGCTGATCCAGAAAAAGTTGGGTATCCGCCTCAAAGCATATTATCTGTAAATTTCGTTCATGCTTCTCCCAGTGAGTTAAACTAAGCCATTGGTTATGCTCAAAGACGTGGTGGTCAATGTCTAGGAAAGACTGGAGAAATAAATGAACATAATGTATATCTTTGGTCTTGTGAAGATGGTGCACATCAATGGGAATATCCACTAAAATATATCATAAAGAAATTATAGTGGTGTCCTCTTTATCACCATACAAGCAGTAAGCGTAAATGCTGATATATTTTTGAGGATTTGTTAGGCAAGAAATTCCCACTACATAGGGCTAAGTTCTTAGATGGACTACACTTGAATGGATATAATGAGGAATTGCGTCTTGCATTCGAATTTCAGGGTTCTCAACACTATCGCCACAATAGCTTCTACCATTGGGAGAATGAAAATCTAAAATCACAAAATATATGTGATCAAAAAAAGCGGGATATATGTAAAGACCAAGATATATGTCTTATCAAAGTGCCTCATGGTGCAGATTTATATCCATTCATTAGACATACACTAATCGAGAAAAGATTCTTGAATAAAGTAAAGCCTAACTCTTGAAAGTTTACATGATTTTAGGTAAACCAAGTTTGCTGAAATTTCTCATTTTGATGTGCTTTGTATATCATACTGTATGGAATTCTTTGTATATAACATTGACGAGATCTCCAGAAAATCTTTGAAGCAAATGAAAAGCAATAAATATAGTCTAAATTGGCTTTTTCGCCTTCTAGTTATTGGAGGTTCACATAGTAGAAAAACTAATATGGTTATCAATCTTATTCTAGGTAATAAACTCCAACGCATGTTTAATAGTAAGAAGGGAGATAGATATATTAAAAATGATCATCTCATTTTAGTTGGAAAGTATGCTGAACCTAAATGGGAACTAGTAAAAAATGCTATCCACATTTTTGTGAATAGTCTTGTACTATATCAAGAGAATATTACATTTCAAACAATAAAGGTAGAAAAGATTCCAGATATAAGCAAATTCTCCCTGAAGAGAAGCACTGTTGTTGTTTTTGAAGATCTCTGTGCTGAATCAAAAAAAATACAAGAATGCATTATCCCTTACTTTATTAGTAGTCGGCATCAAAATATCTCACTTATATACGTAACTCAGAAATATCAGGCTGTGCTAAAGATAATTCGTGAAAATATTTCCCATCTAGTCATGTAGATCCTGTAAAGATATATGTAGAATTGTGCGTCAGTATACGGATGATCTGAAAAAAGCATCCAAAATTATTGACAAGCATTTGCGAGATTGAAATTTTGTAGTCTTCGATTTCACTAAACCAGTAGACGATCCATTAGCGATTAGACTGGGCTGGGATTCTCCTTTGAAGCTGGATGAGTAGAATTTCTTAAGTCTAAGAAGGAAATGTATATTTTTTCTGGGTTTTCAGATCATGTTCAGATTCACTACGCCTCTTTGTTCATAATTTTCTTTCATGAGTACTAGAATATATTTCCAGTTTTATAGTCACATCACTATACTCCGTTTTAAAAAGAATCTGATTAATAAGAGCAATAATTTTCCTGTCCTTAGCGAAAATAATATTCTCCAGATTCTGACATCTATTCTCTAACAGGTCAATGGATTTTTCGGCAGACGCAATAGCTTTTTTCATATCAGGAATTAAACTTTTGAAGATAGCTACTAAATCTGATAATTGGGTGACTTTCCCACCACTCTCCTCTAAAGACCTGGTCATGGCTACCGCACGAGACTTATATTGCTCTTGCAAGTCGAGAAGCTCTTCAATCTTTTTTTTCAATACCTGCTTTGATATACACAACTCCTCATTTTCTTTTCTTAATAAATTTTTACAGTCGCTGGTAATAGGCTTTATTCTCTAATGCTCTTTTTTCTTAATATATTTTTCAACTGCCTGATTTAACATATCTTTCACTTTAGGGTGAATACTACTTGTCTGTTCTAGCAATAATGGGTATTTTCGAGATGTAAGGCGTCACTATATATCTATTTTGATAGATCATGAAAGTTGATTAAGTTGCTTTGAGTAATATACATGAAAAGATGGTGTCAGTATGTTATTAGTCATTTATATAGATAATAAAAAATTCTAAGAATCTAAGAATTTTGAGCATTCGGTGAATTTAGAGTATTCTACCACACATAGACGAAATCTACCAGGATATAGTCATACACATCAATGTTGCGAGAGATCTGCTAGAAAGCTCTGATCAAATATGCACATGATACCCAATCATTGGTCAATAAGAAAAAATTATTTTAGTAGGGGTGTCCCAGCTGAAATTTCGCTAAATTAATACATGATCATATCTTTCGTAATACAGATAACAAGTTTTTTATTAATTCGTTTTGCGATAGCATGTCTTCTAATTTCGCAACTCTGACCTTAAGCTTGCTAATATATTGTTTCAATAAATCAGTTTCACTAAGATCATCTATTTCGGATTACATGCTTGAGTGATATAGTATTATTTATGCTTTATATAGGTTAATATTCAAAAATACACGTGATTTATTTTTTTTCACAGCCTGTAAGCGAAATTTGCCAAGAAAAAAATATTATATAGTACACTTGTTTTATTAATAATATAACTTATAAAAATATATGTATGAAATTTCTATTCTATTAATTTTTGGGAGTCGAAACCGTTACTGCTATCTCACCAGAACTATGCTCACTATTTCTGGAATAGGAATCATATAATATCTTATGAACTGTACATGCGACAGCCATTCTTAACGTCATCAAAGCATGGATAAGTAAATACATGGCACTTGGTGAAGTCATATGTAGCAGAATCAGCGCTTCTTCTATTAGACAGTACTTGTAAATACTCAATTCTCTACGCATAGCATAAAGTTCCATAACATTGCCTGAAATATATAAAAGCAATAGCTGAAGGCATTTTTACATGATTAAGTATTATTGATTTGAAATACAAGAGTGTGATATAAAGAAAAATATATATATATATAATGCATTACCTGCGATGTTTATAGCAAATATAGACAATATATGCCTCTTGGATGAAAGATTGAATACCTTCTTAAGCTTTGATATTTTTCTAGTAGTATCGATAGAATCTTTGGAAAACTGGATTAATTTTTTATGATCTCGCTGGCGTTTGTCTTGACTGGAATTAGGTCTACCAGTTTCAAGATATAACATTTTAAGCTTTACAGATTTTTTCAGCTCTACTACAGTCATATAATCAGATCTTTGTGCAAACTTGCGTGATCCTTTTCGTATAGTACTAGCTGAACTTCCCTCTTCATCCCTAATTGGAAGAAATTACCAAGAAAAAAATAGGTTATAAAGCCAACAAATTTTTGGGATAGCCCTATTTGTATAGCAAACAGCGTAATAAAAGAGGAAAATTATAGAAGTATTGCTTACCAGATATTCCATATAACAGGGTTTCCAAGTAAATTGCTCATTGCTATATTTATCAATGGCGTAAGAACTTCACAAACATATGATCCTTCATTAATCAATTTTTCTTTCTTTATATAAGCTTCATACTTAGGTGATTTCCAAACTTTATACCTATAAAAGAATATAGTAGATAGAAATCATGTAGACTGGCTGAAGCGCTAAAGCAAAATTCTAAGATATGATCTAAAAAATAACTTACAAAAACTCTAGTATTCGTTTTGTTATTTCTTAAAGCTTTTCAGAACTATCTAGCCACTTTTCAAATTCCACGTCATGCAAATCTTCATCCAAATTTATTTTCGACTTCTCATTATGAATAACTCCTTACAGCTATTCAAAATTATATTACTATGTTCTAATTTATATTTTTAAAAGGTTCCTTAAAAATATCGCAAAATGAAACAGGTATCTCTGTGAAAGATTCAGATCTATTATCAAGAACTCCAGAACATAAAGGATGGTTGAATCCAAGGCTTTTAGCATCAACTTCTTCTAATTCTATCTCAATTCTTTCCTACATAGTTTTTTCGTAACTAGAAGTATTATTTATGACCCGCCCAATATCACATTTTATAAGCTGTAAGTTTGTATTAGCATCTTCAGGCCATGACTCAACATCTATTACTAAAGCTTTCATTCCTATAAGTGAACATAAATCTTCAAAAGCAGTCGTCACTTAAAATGTAGTATCTTAGATTAAACTAATGATATATTTGATAAATTAAATAAAGTATTTTTTGCAGGATCAGATTAGGTTTCCGTTTTCATATGATATCAAAATACTAGCAAAAGTTTGGCCAGAAAGGAACCTCACTATGCATATATTACTAGTTACTGCTATGTAGAAGTGATATCACATTGAACATAGCACATTCACTAATAAATATGCCAGAAAACCTAAAGAAATATGTAACATCATATCTATATATCTACCATGATTATTATTTAATGCCTTATCCGTTTCGCTAATTTTTTCTCAGTATTAAAACTTCGTAATTTTTTTTCGCTTAACATCATCTGAGGGACTTGTTCTAAAACTCGCTCTAAAACATTTTCAAAATTCTTTATCTTTCTTTTAAGAACGTCTATTCATTCACCTTGTTTTACTCGTATATATAATGCTGTGGATATCCTGACGATATCAAGGGGTTCTCTGGTTAAAAGAAATTCTTCTATATTTTAATAAAGTAAAGGTTAAATGTTAGTGAAAGCTCTGCTAAGCGAAATAAAAAAAATAATGTAAAAACATAATAAATGACTTCCTCTAGGTTTGCAACCATATTGGGAAAGAGATAGAAGAATATGCAAGGCACTTTACGCCTATGTTTGTGATTAAGGGCATGTAGAATGTGCATTAAAGATCTCAACATTATATCATATATATTTTAACGAGGATCAAAAATGTGCTAATTTATGTCACATATGCCTTCATGTACTGTAGTTGGACAATAATATAATATATTATTTTATTAAGATGAAATACCATTCTACAGAAAAAAATTTAATAAATATCACAGGTGATATATTTTACTGCTAGAGATGTGATAATTTATTCTTTGATACGCTTACAGATTCTTCTTACATCCAATGAATTAGCCTTATATTTTTAACATTCTATAACTCTAATGAGATATTTGATGTTATCTTTATCAATACGATAATATTCAGGATTCTGTAATCACTTTAGCTGGTTAGATCAATCTGAACCTCGCTGATATAATATTTTAAAAACAATATCATATGTTACATTAGCTAATCTCAAATATAATTAATATTTCTTATCAAATATTCAGTCAATATGAGGAGTTATACCTAAATACTTCTTATTATCAGGAGTACTATCATTCCTCACCGTCTCCCAAATTATTTTTGCTAACAATTTGGGTCTCATCCTGTAATTCTGCTAAGCCTGTTGGATAAGTTTAGCACTGTTAAATAAGTGATATGCAACAGTTTTCTACCTTCATGTGAATAATTATAATCATAATAATTTAAGCCTCTACTGTACATAACCGAATATGTTAGATAAATCTCTTCAATCTCATCAGAACTAAGTGATGCCACTTTTCCTTCTTTTTTCGTATTTCTTTGTATATGATTATAATGAATTTTAGCGGTAATACATTTATTCAGGTGATCATTAGCACATTCGATGGTATTTTCACGAATAATTATCAAAGAGTCGCATACAATACAATAAATATTAAATGAGCATCTCCTAGCTTTAAATTTTCTATCTATATATTTCCTTTCAACCATTTGGATAAATCCATTTTGAAAAGTATTTTGGGTTATATTCAAGAAGTTTCTTAAATGGAAAATGAACACGAGAACACTATATTTCTGGTGTTTCACAATTATACCTATATTGCAGGTTGTTTAACGCCTGCACTACTACAGGACTTAAACTATTATAGAAGCTAGTTTTATCCATTTTATGGGTGTAAAGCAGTTTATAGCAGTTTACTATTTTTATTGATTTATAGTATTTTTAGTAAATTATAGTTATTTCAGTGAGATATAGCAATTCTTTATCAACTTATGATATTATAGGATTCATTTTTTGTGCTAGAGCAAAGAAAAAGTATATAATGATCTGTGTATATTTCATGTGAGTATCATGAGCATATTACAAGTGAATTAACATTTATTTATATAACAAATTATGCTAAACAGCTATGGCATAATCCTAAAAAATCATTCAAAGTTAGGATTATATGGCCCTTTGGCTCAAATCTATTATTGATAAATGAACATTATCTTTTTCCATGTAATGTACATATGCAAAACAATTATTCTCATGAATATAGAGCCTTGATTTCACTGGATATAGATTCTTTTAGCATAAAATATGTCTTCTTAATATAGCTAATCTTGTGATGTTTAAGTTTTGTGATTATTGCTCTTGAATGAAGTATTTTCACAATGCCATTACCATTATCACAAGACAAATACTTGACTTTACTGATTGCATTTTCCTATTATCAAATAAATTTTTATAAGCATTTAATATTGCTAGAAGTACAGAATCATTTAAAATTTAGTTTTCTCACCTTAAAAAAATATAAAACTTCGAGTAAATTTCTTAACGTATTAATGTCGCATAATTATACAGGAAATCTATACATTAGACCATTCAAACTAAAGTACAACCCATTATCAAGTAAATCAATAGCGAAGAGTTATCTTTCTAAACCTAATACAATAATAAATGATATAAGTCACAACCATCATTAATATTTGTTGTTTTAGAAGTTATCTAGTTATCTTACTGGCTGATTGTATTCCATAAAAAGTGGAATTTTCAACAGCTTCCTCAGAAAGGTTACGCAAAAGATAGGTATCCAATATGCACTTATTAGTTCTTAGACACTTACTGCGATCTTTGATTATTTTTACTGGTGTTACTTTGCGTGTAAATTCTGAATGTGATAACTCTATATCGCCTTTAGTAGTCAGTACCCTCAAATCTATCTTTCGATTTAAAGTTGATTTAGAAACTGTCTCGCCCCTACGAATATGCAAAATTAAATTAGACACTATCAGAAAATAATATTTATAAAAATCTTTACCATTTAAGATAGACTAAATCATGATCATTTGAAAAAATTATTTCCAATATGAGACTTGAAACTTTCATAATATATTTGATTTCTGTCAAATTTTTTTTTCCTCCTTCCTTATTAATAAAAGTACAAGAATTTTCTAACAGCATGTCGATTCTAGTGATGGTTAAATATTTTGAGATTAATAAATCATAAGAAGTGAAAAAATTTATATTAAACAAATGAAAATATACAGATGATAATATATTTTTAAAACTTGTTAATGTTTGTCATCAATTGGCCTTTCTTTTAATTTATCTAATAGATAAGCGCGTACTTCCCAGTAGTGGTATGTGACACATAACTAAACATTTAAGAGTATGGTTTAATGTTACAAGTACTGCGTATAATAACAATCAACACGCCTTTTACAAACCTTTTCCATTTTAATAGCATCAGATAAAGTATCACCTTCTAATTTTTTTACTTCAAAATTTATATTCTTTGAAACATTCATTTTCAGGTCTTCCCAATTTTTCCCAAACCATATACACATTCCTTTATTGAACTCTGATGACAGATCGATTATTGATGATAGATCAAGTCTGAATATACGTATATAAGTGACTAAAATATAAATATCAAAAATAATCTTAACAAATATGATATACCTTATGATGCTAGAATCTTTCCGTTTACTTTCTTTAATTAGTTTACTTTTTCAATTTCTTTACGTGTCATTTTTAATGAAAAATCCCTGACTTTTTCACCACTGCTTAAAGTTTATCTTTTCTTATCACATTTATCAACCCACCCATCAAATGTAAATTTGTTAAGATCGAAAGTCTCATCCTCTAAATTTTCGGCTTCGTCAATAGAGCTATCAGAATCATAATCAAAATCTAATAAACATTTCTTGAAGTTCTATATAAAAAAAATATATCAATTACAACTATAAAGTCAGTGATAAAGTGCAAGATATTAGACCTCAGTTGAAGTCGTCTTCGCATTATATTCTTATTCTACATCTTCATCTAATGGACTCTTTCCTTTTACGATCAACAGTAGTGAGATTTTTAGCAATGTTCTTATGAAATTTCTTGCAAATTTTTTGACTGCATCAGAATAAGGATTAATAAATTTCAAATCATAAATGATAAGTAAAAAATGGTACCTTTATCTCAACCAGTTGTATAGTTTCTTCACTTTTGATTTGTACCAGTTGAAGTGTTTTATCATTTCTTATTTTCTTCAGATTCTCTAAACACTCAAAAAAATTGCTCTTATTTTTATTCAATTTCCAAGTCTACAAAATTTCACAGTAAATCAAACTTTAGAACTATCTTTACATATGAGAGAACATTGTTTTGCACATGAGATCTGTAGCAAACTAACAGTTTAACACCCAGCCAACTAACAGTTCCAAAATATGCTACAGAAGGATAAAGCATTCTTAAACTACAGCGAACTAACAGTTCAACACCCAGCCGACTAACAGTCCTGAAATGTGCCAATAGTTTAACACTAAAAGAAGATTAATACTTCCCTCCAAATTCTTGAGCATATTATTGGCCTTCAGTTTAGCATATTCTGAGGCAGATTTATTAAATACATCATGTATTCCTTTTTTCATGCCATTGTTATACGAGTCGATTGCGAAGTCTACTGACTGAAAAGTAAACTTCAACGCGTATAGCAACGTTTTAGGTATCTGAAGGATAACA
>CAJVPP010000749.1:0-26752 GCA_910592005.1 Funneliformis mosseae
ACGTTACAGATCATGTGGTGATAGTGATTATAATCGATTTGTGACTATAAAGAGGTAAATTAACTAAGTTAAAGTTCATTTCACAAAATCAGGTTCTTATATAGAGGTGTGACTATATAGGGTGTGATTATATAGAGGTCTGACTATAGTATTAAATACCCTTTAAATAGAAATCATAGTTATAGATATAGAAAAGTCACAAAATATAAATCATCCCAAATTTAATTATTTTGCCAATTCTTCAAAGGTTTGTCCTATCTAAATCTATTTGATAAGAGATCGTCAGATGGTCTTCAGATATCAATAACCATAAAATATTTTTTTATCACTTCATAAACTTTTTTTGCTAGAGACTTATAATCATTATACATATCTTTAAGAATTCATTTTATACTATCTAATGTTTCACATTCACGATGCAATGAAATATATTTAAGATTTCTGCGTACATTTTGACAGATTTCATAGAAACGCTAGGTAATATAAATTGAGCTAATTTCATCATGTCTGCCTGACCTAATTAAATGAACGATTTTTAGTTGAGTTGCTAAAGGTTCTCTGACAAGATCATCAAAGACAATAATAGTAAATCGACCAGTTCTTTTAAAAGATGAAATATCAGATAGTTCTTCAGATGCAATTAGCTTAAATCTCATATTTTCATATCATAGAGCTTGCTTATCCATAGCTATAAATTTATAAAAATATTGTACTGCTTCCCATAATTCTTCATCTTAGTATTGCGCAATGACAATTAGGAATATACCTTTCACCAAAATTTTTGTTTCTGTCTTTTGGTATTTTATGATCATATTTTTTACCAGACATCTATGAATATATTTTAGGATATTTACTTTTTAGAAGTAAATGTACTACCATCTTTGTCTTTCCTGACTCAGAGATGTCTGCAACTCCTAGTCTAAATAGATGTTTAAGAGCGAATAGATTCTGTTTTTTCAAAGGTACAGTTTTGACTAATTTGCATAGCTCGTAATACTCCATAATTTTTGAAAAGCTAGGATACTTATTCAAAAAATATATTTTTGTTAACCGCAATATTAAAAAAATTTTTTTTAGGTAATGTATTAAACCTGCAAAAGAAAATAAAGGCAAAAAAAGTGCCTAAGCTAATAACTAAAATCTGACTTCATAAATGCCAGCTTTTTTTCATAATTATAAAAAATTAGAATAGGAGAAGAAGTGAAGCTTTGAATCTTTGACTTTCCAGTTATTTATATCAATTCTCAAAAGCTCGAGAGTTAGACCAAATTATTGCAAAACAAAAACTTATGATTGTTATTGATCCTTAAAAAGCTCGTGATTTAGACTGACATTTTGTCTTACAGAAGCTGTATTATCAGCCCGAAGGTCTGTATTAAAATGCTAAGGGATTATGGGATGCTTGTAAAAAAGTCAGTTACAGCTTTCCATTTATTGATATAAAAAAATGGCTTAATAGGCAAGCAATGTACCAAATTTTTCATCCTTCACCAAAGCATATACCTTATGCCAGTTACTCTAAAATTACAA
The DNA here is from genome assembly GCA_910592005.1 of Funneliformis mosseae. NCBI lineage: Eukaryota > Fungi > Glomeromycota > Glomeromycetes > Glomerales > Glomeraceae > Funneliformis > Funneliformis mosseae. The sequence goes on from CAJVPP010000749.1 coordinate 1,531, forward strand.
AGCCAAATACTGTGCACTAATATAATTTGATTGAAATACCATATGATGAAGATATAGATACAAATTTGCTAGATAATAGGCCAATATATTACAATATACTATTGGTTATAGACTGCGTAACTAGATATAAAGATTTCATTTTTTTAACGTCAAAAAGTAGTGAAAAAGTTGCAGAAGCTTTTAAGAATCTATATGATAATCCTGACAATCCTCTCAACTGGTTTCGAAAACTACAATATAATCAAGATCATGAGTTTATAGAAAGCGTGACATTAATAATGGATGAACATAATATTAATATTCAAAGGATTATAGCATATTTTAATTATACAAGCTTAGCTATAATTAATTATTATGCTGGATTATTCGAGTTTAGAGTTTTTAAAAATCAGTATTCAATAGAGTTTCTCCTATTTACTAGTGAACGCTGTAGGGAATGTGAGCAGTTTGCAAGAAAAATTGTTGATAATATAAATGATAGTCTAACTCAATTGATTAAGATGAGTCCTAATGATACTATAAAATTTGAGCGGATATATTTTAAACTATCAGTAAAATATAATCATCCAATAGGTATTGATGAACCACAATTATCAAAGGGTACTACTATCTGATTTTTACTCACTCCTAAAGAGTGAAAAAATGATCCTTTCAAATGACGCAAAATAATAGATCTAATATGGTCTCCTAGCTTGCATAAGATTCAGAGAATTATTGTTGAAAAGAATCCTCTAATACCTATTTTATATTATTTAGATGAATCAGGACTTCAATGATCCTTCGTAAGAGAACAGTTAATGCATATTAAAGAAAAACCTATGTTGCCTCCTAGGTTGATATTGGAATATAACTAAATATGTACAAGATGCTTCTTATAAAAGTTTCTAAGTCTACTATACAGTAAGGTATAGTTATAAGAATTACTTCTTCCCTGTAGCATAGCGCCCTCTTTTTCTAATCATGCCAGATTTGTACATCTAGATTTATCTGTTCTTGCAGGTAAAAAAAGGATGATTTGGTAATATTGGTTAACACTATATTCAAAGGTTAAGCTTAATTCTTCATTATAATCATCTAGATGTAATCCCTTCAAGAATTTAGGTTTTCAGAGTGGAAATTTTTTATATAATAAATCCTCAAATATATACTGGCATGTTTTTTTCAATACATTAAGACAAATGTTACACCATCTATAATTCTATTTCATATTTTTATATAACGCCTCCTATTGATGATCCTTCTTACATGACCATAAATATGTATTAGGACTAACTTTACCTAAGCATCTTTTTTCACATTTCTGAATATATTTCAGAGCTTTAGTATCAATTTTGTTTTGCATTTTATAGGTACAATAGAATATTATATACAGAAATTTGCAGTAGTGATCATCAAGTATGGTCAGAAAAATTGATCTGAATATATGCAAATTTAGATATAAGTTTGAAAGAAAATTAAACTTAGCTAATACTATTGCATAAGTAAAAATAAATATCACCAATATTCTTAACAAAAAGTGGCAATTCAGCTAAGAGTACTTGATAATACAGCTCACAATCTTGTTTATATATTCACTGTTCCTTTTTTTTTATGTATTATTGATATCATCAAGTAGATCGATATCTTTTAGCAATTTTTTCATTTGCTTATAAAGATTTTGCCATTGTACATAAAATTTATTTCGTAAAACAGAAGACTTAATAAGACAAAGAAAAATTCTTGTAAGATTATTTATATGGGATTTGATTACTGCATAAACATTTGCAATTTCTTCTTCTGCTGTAATCCAATCATAATACAGAATATAGAGAACTGTATAAATACAGGTTATTTCTTGTTCACTACAGTCTAACTGATATTTAATAAAATCAAGATCTTCACAAAATTCCTTTTCTTTTAGTTTTAAAATAACTCAAAATGCTTCAGAATTCCATTGATGATTCACAGTAAGATAGAAATATAGTATATCTTCAATCTTGAGATTACTAAAAATTAATTCAAGCAGTTTGGAACAAACAAGTAAGTGAGGTCTGTCATTTTTTTGTGTAAGTAACATGGTAAAAGCAAACTTTTAAGTATAGATAAATAGAAAGTTTCCAGTATATATACACTAACAAAATCTCAAGTTTAAAATAAAAAATGTATTATATATGATTCAAAAATGAAATAAAAATAATGTATAAAGCTGGTCTCCAATCTGATTACTAGCAAGAGTATGTCTAAATTATACTCAAGTGGATTACCAATCTGGATAAAAAAAGTTAGACTTAAGTAGGCTATCAATATGGCATTTCATATCCTATTCTAAAGTAGAAAATATACAGAAAGAAGGTTTAGAAGCAAAAACAAGCAAAAAAATAGTAGGCCACTCAAGCAGAATTATATAAGGAAAAGAAAAAAAAGTTATACTCAAATAGCCTACCGCTAATAAGTAGGAAAGAGATCAGAAAAGCAGAAAGATTTAGGAGAATACACAAAAAAAGGTATGAAAACTGTAAATTCTGAACTAATTTAGCACTTTGTGTCTCATCTTCAGTAATTAAAATGTCATGAATAGTATAAGAATAGCATAACATTAGCACTTCATGTCTCACTGGTAATCAAAAAGTGAGTAAATAGATTGCAACACATCTTTAACAAATAGATAGATTGCAAATTCAGCATTTCATACCTTATTCAGCAATCAAATGAGCTAGCTATAATAATGTTTATCATACCTCTGATTCTCTAATCAACTGACCACTAAATCAGGCCTTCAAAAATTACTCAAAAGTTACTTGAAAGTGACAGAAAAGTGCCTGAAACTGGCGAAGAATTGAACACGTAATTGGCGTAATAAATTTCGTTAATTTTAACTAGCACTAATTCATATTTTTTTCTAAAACTTTGAGACATAATAACTCAGCATCTAAACATCTGATTCATGCGATCTTAGTATTATTGAAAAGCTCTCAATGCCTCTTTCAAACGACCACAAAATCATATAAAACCAATCACAGAAAGTCAAGATATTCTGTTCTAAAAATTAGCCAGAAATTATGCTATAGTGCTAGCCAAAATCTGATCTGCAAATTAACTGCGTCACCTAATTACAACATGATTTTTAGCAATCAATGCTGGCCTAGCATCTTGGTCACAAAAAAATCACAGAGTAATAAAAACAAATGGATAGCTAAAAGGTAATAAAAATAGGATAGAGTAATAAAATTAAGTAAATATCCACAAAGCAATAAAAAGATTACAAAGCAATAAAAACAAATGAATATTAATAAAGCAATAAAATGGTCATAGAACAGTAAAAATAACTAGGTAATATTATACCTATAACTAGATAACATTATAACGTAACTGAATAACACTCTTATAAGAGTGTTATCTAGTTCTTTCATTTTTTAAGTAACTGCTTTCTATTATTAACTATTAAATATATACAACCAACAGGACAAAAAACTAATTGAGTATGGGATAATGTTGATATTAATATTAGTAATAATAAATACAGATATTATCAAGTTCTAGTAGAAAAGAATGACAAAAAAAACTATTTGTGAAAATCAGTTTAGACCTCTTTAGTTAACAACTAATATTAGAAATCATCTAAATAAAATTCATCAAATTTATATAGTTAATAATCCTAAAGAAGATATGGGTTGATTACTAGAAAAATTAGATTTCAGGAATTTTTTAACAAAATTAAGATTTTTATTGCATTTTAGTTCTTGATATTATTAGATTAAAATGCATTAAGCTCTTAATTTTAATCAAAAATTTCTCAGAATCTGATTTTTCTAGAAACCCTTTTATATGACCAATAAAGTTTATAAACTTGTGAAATATACAAATCTACTAATAAATCATATATATCTAAGTTATTAAAATAGATAGTTAATGATTTACAGCCTCTAATACTTTAACATTTATTTAATTATGTAAAGCATAGATAATTATTTTCTTGTATTATGTATTAGTATAATAAAGAAAAAAATATTATATTTGTAAAAGAATGTTTATTTTTTGAAATAGAGCACTCAATAGAAACTTATAATTTTACAGTTGACCTTTAGATACAATTTTATAAACTATATTTAGTGTGACAATCTATTGGTTAATATTTAATTTTGAATTTTATTAAGGATTTTTAACAAATACAAAATTTTCTTATAGATATTCTGTTAATAAAATTGCAGAATTTCTTCATAAATTGTTTAAAAAATAGAATTTAACTAATAAGATAATTTCAGAAATTAGTGATAATGCAAATATATAATAATTATATTATAATAATTCAATTATTAACTGCTTACATTCTTTAACTTTCAATAAATAATGAATTCAAAAATGGCATACACTTATTAATAAAGCTAAAATATTTAATAATATACTTATTTATCAAAATAAATATTAGAAAATACTTTAATGTATTCAATAATTAATAATAAATAATAATATGCTATTATATTTAAAAATTCTTAAGCTAATTCATAATATTGCAGAAAAATAAAATTTAACTTATATTATATTATAATAATTTTTTTCTTTAAAATACTATATATTTATTATTAGTAATTCTTAAAATAGTTTAATTTATATAATTTAAAATGATAAAATTTAATTAAAACTTTAATTATTAGATGATAATAAATGATTTATATTACAAATTTTTTAAATTTATTAAAATTCTTTATTTAAATTATAAATATTATTTGTAGAAGTCATTAAGCATAATTAAGGTTACTAAATAAAACCTAGAGATTTTACAAGTCATATAAATGAAAAGAGGTAAAATTTAGTGAAATTATATTAAATCTTATTAAAAAATTTACAAAATTTTAGAAAAGGTAAAACTTTATCAAAGCTTATAAAAATGCAAAACTATATTAAAACTTTAATAAAAAATTTGTAAAACTATAGTTTAAATATTTTGCTAAATCTAAAATAAGTTTAGATAAGCAACTTTAAGTATAATATATTTAGTATTAATCAAATTTAAAAACTATTTTATTAATACTAATTTTTTATTAAAGTTTTAATATAATATCAAATTTGATATAATTTTATTTTTTTCAGAATTTTGCAGATTTTTTAATAAGATTTTGATATTATTTCACTAAATTTTACTTTTTATCATTTAAGCAACTTGCAAAATCTTTAGGTTTTGCCTAACAACTTTATTAGTAATACTATAGTAATTTAATTGAGTAATTGTATTAAGTAACAATTATTGACAAAATATTTTGCAAATAGACTTTTTGTTTTAAATTTTATTTTCATTTTAAAATATAAAGTTTATAAATAATAAACAAAAAGTAATATTTAATGAAAATATAGCAAATAATAAAATCTTTAAATAATTTATTAGATATAATACTTATAAAGAATAGCAATAATTTTTTTGATAATATTTATAATAAATATATATTATAATATTACAAATTTCAATATATTCTTTTATCAATCCTTTTATTAATCCTTTATATCTTAATAAAAATCTACTTAATAATAGAAATTATATAAAAAAAAATTATCTTTATATTTAAAACAAGTTCAAAAATTTATTGTAATTTCTGCTTTATCAGTTCCTTTAAAAAATTATTTTTAGATGTTAGTAATTTAATTATAAAAAATGTAATCAGTAGATTAAAGATAGGTATTATAATTAAAAAATGCAATAATTAAGTTCTTATAGTATAATTAAATTTATTTATAATATAATTAAGTTGTAATTTAATTGAAATTTGAAAATAATTTTAAAATAATTTTTAAGTTAGACCCTAATTATATTTATAATATTATTTTGAAAATAATTCAAAATTCTTTAATTTTTGTTTAAATTTTAAAAATTAAATATAACTTATATTATTATAAAATTAGTATTTTAAAATATTGTTTAATCAAATTAATAAAATATATATATATTAGTTTTTAATTGACTGAATTAATCAATTAAATGAATCTAATAATTTATAATTTATATAAAATAATTTATATTATATTCTATTATATAATATTAGATTATATAAAATAAACTTTTTGATCTATCATTATTCTTTTCCATTTTTTTTTATTTTATTTATATTTTTTTTTTTATTTTTTATTCTTCTTTTTACTTTTAAAAAAATATAAAAATTCTAATAAATCTTTTTCAAAGTTTCAAATAATAGCTAATTTAATTTTCTACAAATTATTTCTAAGATATTGCTCAAAAAAGACATTATATTATTATAAAAAAGCAAAAGTTAAGAATATTAAAAAATCTACTAAAAACTGGATTATAAATTTGAAGAATTTTATATTGATTATTTAATAATATTTAAAAATAAATTGTAAAATATCATCTTTATAATAAAAAAAATGTAACATATTAATTATAAAATATTTAAGAAGTTTGTATTTATAAATAAATTAATGAAAATCAACAATTTAATACTTTAAATATATTGATTAATATAATAAATATTTTTAAACAAATTATTTAATTAGATAAAATAATATAATTTTATAATAATAATTTTTTAAAATTGCAAATTCTTTAAAATATTTTTTGATTTCAAATTCTTTATAAAATACTAATTTTTTATAATTATACCTTCTTAAATATTTATTTTTACATTCAAGAATAAATAATTAAAATAATATTGTAATAAGAGGGATACCTGATTAAAAAGATTAGCTAACATGATATAATATATGTGATCTAAAGTTACATTGCTATATCATATTAGATGATAGAAATAGTAAAGATGAAGAAAACAAATTAAATAAAGATTATGTAAAAATTCAGAAGAAATCAGAATTTTTTTTTATATTATTAATCAATTATTATTTTAATTATTTATATTAGCAAATTTAGTACAGTAAGTGATAGCATAAGGTATTTACTTTTTATTAAAAGTGTTAAATTTATTTACTTATAAATATATATTATAATAAATCACATAATTTTACATTTAAACCAATCTAATTCAGAATTTAATTATATAAATTATTAATATTCATCAAAATTAAATTGTGTATTGCTTTATGTGACTTAACTTTTTTATAATATACTTGACCTGTTTAGTATTAAAACCTTTTTTATAACAATCTATATATCAGATTTACATATATTAATATATTACAATATTTTATATAAAATTTACTATGTTACACACCTATAATAAAGGGCTAAATCAGAATCAAATATAATAAAATTTCAAATATTAAAAGCCTATAACTTTTGATACAAAAATCTGATTTTAATTATCTTAACATAGTTATATAAAATTTAACTAAAAATATTAAATAGTGTTGAATTTTTTAAAAAATAATTACTGAATATTTTTTATTAACATTTAAAGATTACTAATTTCATTGGATGTCTTGTAGTATCACTTACTATATAAATAGACTTAGTTAGTGACAGAGAATTTTCAAAGAATTTTAGAAAACTTAGAGAATTTAACTTAAACTTATTACAAATAAGATAAATGCTAAAGCATATTATATGTAAACAAATATAATTGTATTAAATTTTTTCTTAATAAAATCCTAATTGCTTATTTTAAATTATATATTGCTTATTAAAATTACCATTTTATTTGTATAAACCTTCAGAGCTCTTCCTGAATATTACTTCAAGCTAAATCCTTTGTTAATCTTGCATAAAATACTAGTTAGTATTGCAAGATAACAATATCTATGTATAAATTAAATACTATGAATATTGAAAATATTATAATATAAAATATCATTGTATTAATTTGATCAATTTATACCATGAAAAATATCAATAAAAAAGTTACAGCAAATGATTAGGAACTGTGTTATAAGTAATAATTATTAAATTTTATTAAATGTATTTTATAAGTAATAGCTTATATTGTAATATGCTCAAAGTTTAAATAAACACTCTCCGTGACAAATTATTCCATAGAAAACCATATACGGCCGTGTAATTATTTATACTTGTAACAATTCATTATAAATTAAATGACGAGCATTTAGCATAATTCGTAACTTAATCTTAATCTGTCAGCAATAATCGCTGTCGGCAATTATAATTTATAATTTTTTTTTTTTTTAAACCGGTTCCTTTTTATGACAAAGTTTGTGATTTTTGCATTCATTCGAAATTCTAGAGATGTGCCTTTACAAATTTTTATTGCGCAATTTAGGGAAACTTAATAAATAATAAACGTCACAGCAATATTTAATATTATTTCTTTCTTTTCACTGATTTAGCTCTTCCCAAATTTTTCGATGAAAGGGACAACGACGATTGGTTTTCTTGTTCGGTTGGTAAAGAGACCAAACTTTCACGAGATTTTTCATTAAAACCTCGCGAAGAAGTTGGGATTGGTGATAATTTTGATGGCGAGGAACTCACTGAAGGCGGTAAGACTCCAGGCAATCCTCTATTGCCTCCCTTCATTCCCTTCCTTAACCATTTATCACCAAAGCAGGGTTGACATAATAATGCTCTCGTAAGGACCTTGAATATGGTGTAAATGATGAGTTCATCTCGATTAACTCTCCAAACATCGGCCAACCATTGAATAATGTTTAAGAGGGAGGTCATGATGATGGCAGTGATCGAGACCATATAAGTAGCTTTGGCAAATAAGGCAGCATGTTGAATCGCCATCGTGACCTGAGTTGTATTTGTAGGAGAAATCACTTTACCGAATTGATCTTCGGTATTGTGTTCGGGAGAGTACCCGTGACCGATCATGCTTTCATCAGCGAACATGAAGGGATCTAAAGCTTGCACTCTGTTAAAAGCAGCAAAACAGGCGGCCACTATGATCATTACTTGACTTAAAAATCCTAACCATTGAGATATTTGAGCGTCTAAACTTTTGATCGAAGCCGTGTAATCTTTTGCCTGAGACTTTAGTGCGAAAATTATTTGAAATGGTCCCCCGTAATACATTGGCCCCCCTACGAACTTTGGTGGCTCTTTATTTAATACCTTTGCTCCTAAATTTATCAACCCACTAAATATAAATACTCCGGTTTGTAACGTGGTTGTCATGCCGCTTATCTTTGCTACCAATGACAACTCTCCTTCCGAAAAATCCCAATCCTTTATATTAAAACTTCCCAAGAACAGGGTATAAATGAAGTCAGTTGCAGATTTGGATTCCCCGAGTAATGTTAACCAATCCATGATCAACGATGTGTAGTAAAGTCCGATGGTGATCAACACGTCAAGTTTATTCATCCTCTCAGTAATTAATTCGGTTTCTTTGGCAATTTCTTCAGGTGTATCATGATCTAAACTTTGTATACTTCTTTCTATATCATCTTTAACTTTCATATCCTCAAGTAATTCTAATCCCTCGTGTACTTTTTCTCCAGATTTAGGCCCCTCTTTACTGGATTCCTCATCTTTTTTATCATAGTCTTTGGGGACATCAATTACGATACTTTTACTTCTTTCCAGTCTCGGTTTTGACATTATATCGATATCGAACAAGAAAATAAAAAAATAAAAATAAAAAAAATGATAATCATTTGATCATTCTACGTATAAATATCTGTTATTATATGTGGCAAATAAATTTCAGTGAAAAACGCCTTCCTCAAACGCGTCTTTTTGAATTCATACACTCCCGTGACATATAATAATTCATGTATTCAATTATAAGCCTTGAACTGTTTGATCGATCCAACTTGATTTCTAAGCCATGATATGCTAAGCCACAATTTGATTTATTTGACCACAAAACTGCTAAGCCATAAAAATTTTTACGATGTTTGTATCGGTTTAGAGAATAAAATCACGTAAAACAAATTTTTTTTTGTTTCTTTTTTATTCTTTTCTTTCTCTTTCCGTAAAGAAGCAAATCGTATTTGAAGCATAGTCAATCGTCAATCCCTTCCCGCATTTACTTTATAAAATTCATCATATTTGTACTGGTGAAAAAGTCCGTAATTTTTAATTTTTACACGATAAACAAGGCCTTTATTATAATCAGGAGGGATACACCTGGAATCAAATGTATTCGAAACAGTCAATCTTGTAGCAATAAATTACAATTGGTTTTTTTTCGTACGACGGTAGTGACAGTTTTGTGCTACAAAACATCTCATCTCATAATCAGACCATGGTGAATTTCATATTATTTTCTCCTCTTTACCCATATTTCATATATCCATACGTGTTATGTACTCGTACGTAGTGTTATGTTACGTTATGTATACGTTCGGGTTACGTATGATTTGCATGATTTGCATGAATTATTATATTACATTGAAACAATCAAAAATTTAACTATTTTAAGTAGATCCATTGAAATCAACGCAATTAGTGCATTACATCGCCGTCAATGAATACTTTGAATACAGTTAGTTTTTTTTTTTGAAATAAATTCATAAATACGCTCAAAGTTCTTCCCATAAAAATAAAATAAAATAAAATAAAATTCATTTGCTATGAAATTTCATATTTTGATCCTCGCATGTTCGATTATTATTTCTCTCGCTTCCGCGATCGATCATCACAAACCAAAAACTTTCAAGTCGACGCCATTTATCAATTCAAAGGATTCAAAATTTGGTCCTCTAATTGAAGGAACCTCGGTCAACAAAGCTGGTGAAGCGTTTGCGACCTCATTCGGTAACAAATCATCTCAGATCGCCCATATTACACCGGAACAAACGCTTTATCATGCTTCCCCGAGGGACACCACTTACTTTAATGGTATAAGATTTTTACCTTTGAGTAAGCAAGATGAGGAAGCTGGGATAAAAAATATTTTGTTGGCTACTAACCTTATTGAGGAAGAGATCACGAAAGTTATGGAAATGGATGATGGAACCACTAAACAAGAAACTTTTTGTAAAGATGATAGTTTTATTAAACCAAATGATTTGACCCTTTCGAAGTCGACCGGTCGTATATACATCTCTGGACAAAATTATTCTACAACTACTAAAATTGGTGATGGTGGCCTTTGGCTTTGTCAACCTGACGGTAAGGCGATGCAACTTTTGAAATTGGAAAGGACAAACGGTGTTGAACTCTCCCCCGATGAAAATTTCTTGTACGTGTCCGAAGGAGCCAATCGAAACAGTGATTTCGCAATTTCCAATAAAATTTGGAAGTTCAAGGTTGATCATGAAACTGGGTTCGTCTCACAAAAAGAACTCTTTGTAGATTTCGAAAAACTTGATGGTACTCAAACGTGGGAGATTGATGGTATACGTACTGATATTGAAGGAAATCTATATGTGACAAGATATTTTGGTCAAAAGATCGTTACCTTTTCTCCAAACAAAAAGGTTTTGTTCGAAATTGATTTGAGTTTTAAAAATCCTACGAATTTAGAATTCGCTGGGAAAAATGGGAAAACCTTGTTTATTGTTGGAAAATGTCCTGATGATGAAACTAAGGGTTGCGTAGATAAATTTGAGAATGATATACCCGGTAGAGCGTTTACCTACCTTAACGCTCATTAATCTCACCGTTTTTTTTTTTTTTTTTCTCCCAATTATTGGATTGTAATCTTTATTATTATTTTTTACTACTCTATTATATATTATGAAATACTTATCGTTACTTGATAATAAAAATACTAGCGTTTTCCGAATCTAATGATCGATCTAATATAATAACGTTCTGTAAATCTTTGATATGATCTTCCGAAAATCATTTCATTTTGCGTTTTGTTAACCCCTGCATCATATCAAATAATGTTAATTCTGCTCGAGCCAACTTGTGTAATAAATCATAATGGTTTCGCATTTGTTGTAACTGGATTAGTACTTTAAATTTAAATGTTAAGGTTATAGAATAGGGATGTTAAATTGCTAAACCAGTTCAGCTTAAGTTCGGCTCAATACAGCTTTAAGCTTAAGCTTTTTTGAGAAAATAAGCTTCTGAGCGATTGAGCTTACAAACACAGATGTATTATATAGTTGGACTTGATTTACTTAAGCGGGTTAGTGTAAGCTCGCTTATCTTATGTTATTATATAATAAATCTTTATCAGATTTATTTATCGAATAATTTTTAATAATATCTGCTTCATAGAGCTATTTTGATCAAACGCGCTATATATATACTTTTTTAAGCTCAAATTGACAAACGTGTTAAGCAAGCTCAAAGCACGTTTAAAAGAATATTAAAGCTAGTTGGAAAAAGCTTGTGCTTATACTCAGTTTAAATATGCGTTGTTGAAGCAATTTAACATCCCTATTACAGAATTTGCTACCTTGAACAATTTAATCGTGTTAATTGATTAACAAAAAAAAAGTAAATTATCAAACCTAAAAAAATCGAAAATTCATATAAAATTACAAAAGTATTTTTTTTTCTCGTTTTTTGAAATTATTTAATTTTCTTTCATATATGTAATAATAAATTTAATTTCTTTATTTTATTATTTAGATAAAATCTTAGATATTATTTAAAATTTATGTATTTTACCATTATTATTATTAAAATTTATCATTGTCTATAAATATAATATTTTATTAAACATTATAATTAATATTTTAATTAAATAAAAATTATTATATTTTGGTGGGAAATATAATATCAATACAGGAAAATCTCAATATTGATGGCAATCCCTTTCTAACAGTAGCACATCAAAGCAATAAAACTTCTACGAATAAATCATTTGCGATTTTGCTTTTATATTTGGAAGAGGACATAATGGTAATTTAGAAAGAACTCAGCATTGCTGGTTATACTAATCAAGCAATGGCGGAATCTCTCCAAAATTCCACATATGAATCGTAAACTTAGTCACATGAGCCTTTCGATGCATCCAAGCTGATAATATGCGTATTGGAGTTTAACACTGGTTAAAATTATGGTAATTTCATTTAGGACTTTGGAAAATCACATGCTAAATATTGATCCGAACACTAATATACGTAAATACGTTATTTTATGATGTGATAAATAATAATAGAATTGGTTGAGCCTGACCCATTTGCTAGTCTAATAACTTTTTTAAGAAAATATCATCTGAGAAGAATAAATACTATTACAAAAGAAGTTATTAACTTGTTATTTAACGCGCTATTTTTGATTTATATAGCCGCATACACGAAATTGATACAAAAAAAAAATACTGCACATATGTTAATTTATTATTTACCAATTGACTAGCGTAAAAATAACACTTTTATATTGTCGAACTAAAGTTCTTAAGGCATGCATAGCATATTCAATCATGATGAATCTGTTGAACTGTAAAATATTTGGCAGAGAGAATCATTATCAAAAAATCCTTATTTGGGTCATATTTCTTTTAGATATTCTCAAATCTTTTGATGCATTTTTCTAAAGTTTTACGAATGTAATTTTTAATCTCTGAAATATCTTTTCAAGTTTTGGCCCAATGTGGTCTAATATCATAATCAATAATAGCGAGCATACATGATAAATGGTCTGTTAATTGTTTTCGATATAATTGTTATCGATATTATCGATAGAATAGTTATATTACCTTGCAAGGTATTTGTATTTGGTCATTCATCGTTTAACAATCACATTGCAAAATTCCTTATAGTGTTTAGTATCATTAATAGAAAGCACTTCAGGAAAGAAATAATAGGCTTCAGAATCCTTATCGTACGCAGCTGACAAGAGAGCTTTTGAGCTTTTAAGAATCCGAAATTCAAAAGATAAATTAAGAGGGAACTTATTATTATTCTAATATTCATACATCTATTAAGAGTAATATGTCAAAATTTATTAAAAAATAAAATAAAAATAAAATTCTTGAAATATAATAAATGAATACATACGAGGTCAACTATATAATTCAGTTCTGTGATGACATTACCAAAATCCTTGTCAACTTTAATAGCAAATTCCATATCTTGACAAAGTATGTTACCAATTCTAGCCTGATAATGAATTGCATCTGGTGCCTCCCATACCATATCACGTTCTTTCAATCTAATTAAACTGGCAATATTAGTGACATATGGAGTCAATGACAGAGATTTTAGAAGTTTTTTGTAAAAATTATCAGCTATATGAGTAGAAGTCTTTTGGGCAAGGCGATAAAGAGTTACTACTAATAGATTTAGATCGGGTTCATCATTAGATTTTATCCATCTTTTTACCCAAAGTTTGTCAGTCAAAGAATCAGTTGATTTGTCTAATAGTGAAAAGGTTAAATTTAGAAAAGATGTTATCATGCGATCATTTTGAAATAAAATGATCCTCATATAAATACCTGATGCATTAAATGGCCAATAGAAGATTCAATTCCGTCAGATTCAACCACAATTTTTTTAAGAACTTCTTTAGAGAACGTTTTCAAATTAAGGAAAGAATTCGTTATTCAAAGGTTATATATTGGCTTAACACGCAAGGATACTCTGTAAATAATGCCTAAGAGCCCTATAAGAGCGATTGAAGTTTTACCATTTTTAGAATTTAGTGGATAATAAACTAATTTATATTTTAATAACAAACATTATAAACAATACGAACCCAAATTAACATGTGCAGCTACTATCTCGTTAGGGTCTATTTTATCCTCCGATTCTAATATTATCAAGAATGGTCATAAACTCATTCGTTAATAGCGGATCATGTTTTCTGAGGAACTTATCAATTACTGAGATTTGCGCACCTAGCTTTACAAAGTTAGCCAATATAGAATGAAAATGCGATTATTTAAGCTCATCATGTAACTTACTAACTTCCGCATGAACTATCCAATCTTCATTATTTAGTTATTCCGCAGTAATTTTTGATAAATTATCTTTAAGAGCAAGCAAAAAGCTATTTGTTCTTGAGAGCGAACTCTAGGAATGTCCTTCAGTAGCATACCAAATATGTAACTTTTCGTTTACTGCTTTTTTTACAAAAAAAATCAGCTCATCAAGGCTTTTTAGATAGGTAGTATACTTTAGTGTAAAAACAATATCTTGTGACCAATTCTTCCATTGTTGATTTTGAGTTACAATTGGCTCATCAGAGCTGATAAATCTTGCTAAATCTTCCTTTTCCTTTTCTAAGTGTAAGGGCTTCACTTTGAGTTACCTTTTAACATCCCTGATGATAAAATCTTGACTTTTTTCGATAGTGTCAAAAATTATATCTTCAAAATCCTTAAAACTATTTTTGAAAATTAATTCCATGATTAATCAAAATTATTAATTAACAATGAAAACTATCAATATCAATAGATAATATCAAAATCTCATTTACTGTTACGATTTATAGGAAATTTATAAATTTTTGTGTGAGGCTAATTTAAGATATGATGCGAGATCATTCATTTCATGTATTGATTTTAAAGATTATCGAAGCCATGTCAACTTGTAAATTCTATTGTTTAAAATCGTAAAATAGTTAATCTATTGAAAAATGATATATTTAATAGCCATACAAATAATCAGATGGCAATCATTTGGTGATTGTAAATATTAAAAATGGAACTGATTCAGTAAAGTTTTATTGTTCTACAATTTAGTACCATGAACTAATGCATTATACCATGTCATCTTTAGCAATTTTATTTTAAGTATCATGTCGAGGAACTGAGCTTTCTCATACATCAACTGGTTTATACAAACTGCTTTTATCTTAACACATTTTATATTCGAATATGCGTGTGCTGTAAAACGTTCTATTAGTTAAAATAGAACAAACAAATAGTATATAGTACAATTTATAATCACCAAGTTGGAAAAAATCTGAAAATGTGTTTATACAGAGGTTGTGATTATATAGAGGTATTTTATATAATCTTTATATAAGTTGTTTTATTGCGAAAGTATGATTATATAAAAGAATTTTATTAAATATGAAAATTGATCTTACGTAATACATGCAACTATATTTTATTCCAAGTACAAACTGATTTGATACTTTCTTGACAGGACCTGTACTTTATTTAAAGTTCAACTGTATTATAAATAAACAATGCGTTTATTGATACAATCAATAACCCTAAATCATTAAACTATTTAAATGATAATGTTATGAAAAATTACAGAATTTTTCAACATGGGAAAATAGATTTGAAGATAGTTAACAAATGACGTATTTTTTAAAGTTGCTAAAAATAAATACGGTCCTTTAGATTTTGCGAAATGGAATAAAGAAAATTTGGATTACTGAAGAGAAACTTCCGTAAGTTCTGACATTTCCAAATCCCTCTTCACAACAATTGCACGAAGTTTTCGTCAAAAAACTCAACTGACACAATAAGTGTTCTTATTTCAAACAAAATGCAATACTAATATTTTTGTTGCACACGAGTATATACATTATGGCTCAGCTAAAATAGATCACAATTACTAAATGGGCTTCTGCTTTATACACAGATGATAATTCTCAGATGAAATGATATTTAAGATGTTGATATCTTTGATATCTGTTCATCCCTGGGTCTTATGAATAGCTCAGAAGAAAACTATTGCATAGCCAAACGGTTCTGCACTAAAGCCTGTCCAATATGCTGATTGATATAATAATTAATTGATATTATAAAATCAGATGCTGAATATTTTTTCTCTTAATAAGCAATACTATCAATTCATTAAGAGGGAGTTATAAATAACCAAAGTTGAATAAATAAGAATTCTTTTTTCTAGCGCCAATCTAATGAATACATTTTTAAGGTAATTTTGGCAACATCATTACATTTCTCTACCTTTAAATAATATCTACTATTGAATCTTCATCTTGAGCAAATAACCCACATCAGAACTTTTTATCTCAATTGCATATTTGTATCAATACCATCTAACCATATTTTCATTGAAATCTATATGAATAATATGAGACTTAAAATTTGTGAAAAATAAAAAGTATCAGATTATATTAATGCATGGAATAATAGGACACAGAAATATATATTTAGGTAAGGTTCACTAACGCATAGTAGCATTAGATAAAGTAAGGTCTAATTTGATTTACGTATTATTTTAGTTTATTTAACTATAGTTAGATTATTAGAAAGTGTATTTTTGATTATGTTTTTATTAGATAAAGGGTTTAATTTGCGTATTTTATTTAAATTTAATAGATTATATATTGCATTATTAGAATTTTTTGATAGTAATTTAAAGTTTTAACTTTTTGACTAATAGGGATTTTGACTAGAACTAAATCATAAATAATTATTAATATTGTAATATATTATAATATATAATATTAATTTATTACTAGATAACAGTAATTATGCTAATCTGAAACATAATTCAGATAACAGGATTTATAAGAAAATCATAATTTATTATTATATTTGATTTTTTTAGTATTCAATTTTAATATGCATAACATGATATTAGCAATGCAGAATTCTAATAGATAATCAATATGTAGGACAGAATGACATTGCATTTAATTTACCTAGTATTTGATTATCCTCTGCTATGCTTCTGACAAAAATTTTGTATTACAATGGTTTACCATCTAATTATTATAAGGATATTAAAGTCAATCATTTTTTAGACTTTTAAAGTTTAAAATTTAAAATACGTAATATTATTTACTGATCTATATTAATAATTAGATTTTATAATAGCTTTTAAATTTTTAACTATTTTAAATATTATAATTAGAATTTTAAATAGATTGGATCAGATCTGATAAATCAAATTACCTAACTTGAAGGTATTAAGTTAATCAGCAAAAATCTGATTAAACTTAAATTTTATTTAAACTAATCTAATTTGATCTGATTAAATCATTTAAGAAAATAATTCATTATCATTCAAATAAAATAATACATTATTATTTTTTTTAAACAATTTATTATTATTTAAAAAAAATAATTCACTATTATTCTAATTGAATGATTTATTATCATTCATAAAAAATGATTAGTTAATCTGAATTTTATCAAGTTAGATAATAAATCAATCTGACTTGATAAAATTTACTATTCTGATCTGAATTTTTAAATTAATAGATAATAGGTTTATTTAACCTGATTCAAATCTTTAATTATAATTATATATTTTATTAAACTTTATATTTGAATATTTTATTTAAAAAGTATATTTTCATCATTTATTTTATAGTTAAAAATTTACTTTTTATGTACTTATATTAATAAAATAATTTTATATAAAAATCATATAACTTTAAAGATAAAACTTAATTTACAAAATTTTTAATAATAGAAATTTAATAGATACCTAACCTTTATATATATTTTTAGGTTCTACTATAAGACTATAATTAATATAATAGTTTAATGTCTTCTCTCCTATTTTTAAAAATTTTGAAATTAAATAAATATAATATATATTTTAAAAGATATTAAATTAAATTTTTCATTAAATTTATCACTAAATATTATTTATTAATTTTTTATCAAATTAATAAAAAATATTTTAAAATATTATCTTTTAATAATATATAGACTATTAATAAGACAAAATCTATTATTTAATGATATATTATAAATTTTATAATAAAATTTATAAAGATATATTAAAAGTATTTATGAAACTTTTAGAATAAATTATTAATTATTTAACTAATATTTTGATTTATATTATGCAAAATTAAAGGATAATAAATATAATTTATCAAATATTTTTTTAAATTTAATAGAATATAAAGCTATTTTTAATTATAATTAATTTTATTTGTCAAAAAATATATAATTCTTGATAAAAATAGCAAAAATACATTTTAACAGTATAAATAAACTTTATTTTTAATGTAGCTCTTTATTATTTATAAATAATAATTTTTTATTATTTAATTAGTAGTTAATATATTTGATTTTTTATATTAATAAATATTTTAATTTAGTTTATTTAGTTTGCATATTCTTAATATACTAAAGTAATATGATATTATTAAGACATCCTATATTTGTTAGATTATATTAAAAAAATACTTTACAGATAATATTATTTACTATTAAATATTTATCTTTTCTTTTAATACAACTTATATATTTTTAATAAAATTTAATTCTAAATTATATGATAATCAAAAAAAAACTCTTTTTAAAAAATGTTTTTTATAGTTTACTAAATATTTTATAAAATATATCTAAATTATTATCTTATTAGAAGACTTATTATAATTATATAATATTTATAGTATTATACAGATAGTTATCAAAAATTTTTTAATACAAATATTAATTCAAATTTTTAATAAATAAATAAATGCCAAATTTTTTTTTTAATATTAATTATTTTTCAAATATGAATTTTGAAGGATTTTATTATAAAAATAATTATCATATAATGGGAACTATAATACTTTAGATATAATACAAATTTTAGGAAGTTAAAGGCTATACTCAGGGTATATTATACAGAGGAATATAGTAGGGATACTGTGCATAAGAGGAATACAATCAACTCTTGTTATAACGAATTCTATATTCTAGATCTCAACTTCGCTATGAGGCTATAGTGAAGATTTTAAGAGATTTGATTGGCAAATTGCTATAACAAGAGTATTTTTATTATATTTGTTAAAAAAATTCATTATATTAAGAGTTCGCTATATTAAGAGTTGACTGTATAAGGTTTATAAAGTACCCAGGATATTTGCCATATATAATACTCAGATATATTTATATTTTAAAAGTAAGGTAAATTATCTTTTTGGGAAAAAAGTTTAATAAAAATCACATTTATCTGTTTCTTCTCTTATTTTGTATAATAAATCCTTATAAATAATAAATGCATTTTTATTTCTTTGTCTTTTATTTGTGATGCAAATTATTTTAAAATAAAAATAGTTATTATTGGAAATAAAAAAAATAAAAAAAGCACATAATTGTTTATCACAAAAGAAAAGACAACAATAGAATGTAAGAGAAAAATTAATGGTGATGCATTTTTTAGAAAATAATAGAGGAAGTAAACGTGAAACTGCTAAATATTTTAATATTCAACTAAAATAAGTATGAGAATGGAATAACGATAAAGCAAAATTATTGGCATGTGCATCTCATATTCTTAAGCTTCATCTGGGTAAATCTGCTAAATATACAGATTTGGAAAATAAATTATATACATGGATTTGTGATAGAAAAATAAATCAAAATGTTGTTAGCTAAAAAATAATTACCAATAAAGCAATTATACTATCTAAAAATCAGGATTTTTTGGTAAATAATCTGAATATCATTTTATTTAAATTTTCAAACAAATGGCTAAGTAGATTTTTAAGAAGATATAATCTTAGTGAACGATACAGAACAACAATAACAATTATTATAAGACTTACTTGAAAAATAAAATAATTTTTTAAGTTATATTTTATATAGAAGAATTCAACATGACTATTCGTTAAAATATATAGGTAATATGGATGAGACATTTTTATAGTTTGATTTACCAAATAATTTTACTATATATCATAAAGGTATAAAAATGATTAGCATTCGTATTACAGGTCATGAGCATTCATATTTTATAGTTATACTTGCATATATAGCTGATGGTAACAAACTTCCAGCAGTTTGCATTTTTAAGTTGAAAAATTTGCCAAGAGAAAATTTTCCTCAAGGTATTCATATACGAGCAAATGAAAAAGGTGAATGAATGAAAACCTGTATGAATATCAAGAAATCTTTTTAGTAATTCACATTTCTTATTAGTAATAGATTTTTTTTGCAATTATATTGTAAATTTAGTTAAAAATCAATTGGTAGAAAAAAATACAAATATTGCTATAATTTCAGGTGATTGTATATCAAAATTGCAACCATTAGATGTTGTAATTAATAAAAGCTTTAAATTTAAGGTAAACCAATGTATAATTTTTAAGTTTAAATTTTTATTATTAATAATTTAAAATATTTATTTAAATTTTTTAATTTTTTTTATTAATAATTTGAAGATTAAAGAATGATATAATAATTGGATGTTATCTACTATTCATGCTCTTACTCTAGCTAGAAGAATTAAAAAATCTTTCTATTCAACAGTTGCAATATAAGTTAAAGAATTATAGGACGAAGTTGATGAAGATCTTATTAGAAGGTCATTTAAATGTTGTGAAATTTCAACGAATACTGATAGTTCAGATGATAATGACTTATTTGATTATGATAAATTATTAGATATGCTGGAGGATGAAGATGAAGTAGATTTAGAAGATAATTCTGGTGATGAAGAATATATTGAAGAAAATGATTATGAAAATGAATGGGAAATTAGAATGGATAAAGGTAAAAATAATGAAATTAATTATAGCGATAACAATAGTAAAGGGAAAGATAGAAATCAAAATTAAGATTATTTTTTTGATGAGAAATAACATTCTACATTGAAAGAATTAATGGTATGTATTATATTTTAGTAATATTACATAATAAATAAATTCATCAATATATATCAGAAGCTTTACATTAAAGCTAAAAAAATATTTTTGATCCTTAAAAAATATATATTATAAATAATGTCGTCAATTTTTTTATCAACTAATCAAATTTATAGAGATACCTCAGATATTTTATAAATTTTAAAAATTAAAATCTGAACACCTTCATGTGAAATATCTAGGTATTTAATAAATCTAAAAAAAAATTTATATAGGGTACTGTGTATAGGGATGTACTATAGCCTGTAAAATACAGTATTTATATATTATAAGATTATTATATATAATATTCTAAATATTTAAAATATTATTTTATCAAAAAAATAATTTTTTTTTTTAGTAATAACATGATCACATATCTAAAATAAATAAAAATCCTTTATTTTTTAGATTAAAAAGAAATCTTTCTTAGAAAAATAAAAAATATACCTAAGATTTTTAAACTTATAATATATTATACATAATTAATATTAAGATTAAGATCTTTTTCTTCTAATTTTCCTATTATAGCAAATGAAATGTTATAGTATTTTTCAATATAGTGATATTAATTTAAAATTAATTTTCTTAGATAATTAGAAAAGTATCTAATAAAAATATTATTAATTTTATTAACAATTTGATATATAATTTATATATATATATATAATATATAATTATTTAAAAATATTTTACACTATATATTTTTTGAGTCCAAAATAACATAATAAAATTTTTAAAAACTTAGTATAGATTTAAAAAGAAAATAAAAATAAAAATAAATAATAAATCTTATTTTTAAATTATATTTTAAATTAAAATTTTAATATCAAATTTAATATAAAAATAAATACTTAAATCTAAAAAGTGATAAAACTATATAATCTTTTATTATCATTTTTTTTTTTTCATTAGATATTATAAAAAAGAATAATTATTTATAAAGAAATTAAATAGATATATTAAAAAATTAATTTATATATACCTTAACCTTAAATTAATATAATTAATATCACAATATAAAAAAAATATATTAAATATTTAGAAAAGTAAATCAAAATAAAAAGTTTAATAAAAAATTTTTTATAATTCTAATTATTATTTTAAAAAAATAAATAAAATTTTATTTAAATTTAAAATTGATTTTATATTTACTTATATCAATATTATTATGAAAATTATTTTAAAATTTTAAATTTTATTTAAAAGTTATTAGTTTTTAACAAAGAAATATAACAAAAAAACTTAATTGATTATTTTAATAAATGAAATAATATTAATATTTTTATAAGTCAAATAAAAAAGAATATAATTAAAAATTAAAAAAATTAATAATGATTTTAAATATTAAATTATATTAAATTAATGAATTAATTTTATAATATAGTTTATTATAAATTGATATTATTAATTAGAATAAATTATTATTTAAAGATTTATTATTATTATCAATGAATTAATTAAAAAAATATAAAATTAAATTATATTAGATTAATTTATAAAATTTAGAAATTATTTTATATTTAAAGATAAATAATAGATTTAAAATACAAAATTTTAATAGTTTTAAAATAAAATAGAAGAATTTTTAATAAGATAAATTTTATAATTAAATTTTGCTAAATTTTGTTATTTTTAAATACTTTTTAATCAAAATTTTTAAATAATTATAAGTTATTTCTATTATATAATATCTATATTAAATTTTAAAAAGATAATTATTTAAGATTAGAATCAAAACTTGATAATTTTTAAATTCAGAATAAAGATAGATATTACAATGAAAAAAAAATGATATAATTAAATTTTTTATAATGTAATTAAGTTGCAACTTAATTGAAATTTAAAAATAATTATAGAATTATCTTTAATTCAGAAATAAAGATGATATTATAATATTATAATATTTATTTGTCCTATATTATAATTTTAATTTTTAATAATAATACAATTAATTGCAATATTTTTCTTAAACTATAGAGTAGGCAAATTTGCTTACAAATACTAAAAATTTTGATTTTTATGCAATAAATTGCCAAATAAAATAAAAATCTGCAAAGAATTTTATATTATATTCTTTAGGTATTATTATATAAATATGCCAATTTTTACGTTATTTAATCAATAAAAAAATAATATTTATAAATTTCCAAAAAGTTGCTATTTTTGTAAACAAATTTACTTGTAAGTTTATAATTCTGTAAAACTTAATTTTTAAATAAGAAAAATATGAATGAAAATATTTAAAATTATTCTTTATTAATTAGAATATTCATAATTAGTAATAATCTATTTTTTTATTACCATAAAGTATAAGCTATATTGATCACTATACATTTCCTTTTTATTATAAATTTTAATTACTATACATGTTTTAACTATAAAGTAGGCAAATTTATTTGTAATGATCTTTAACTTTTTAATTATCCTACTTGTTTAACTTATTTAAAAGTTTATTCTTTGAATAAATTTTTTACAATATATATTTTTCTATTAAATTTAAAGCAATTAATTCTATACAAATAGATAAAATTTATTTTTGCTTATTTATTCAAAATTATGATTCAAATAATAATAATGTTGAAATATTAGAATATGAATTAAAAAAAAAAAGCAGAGAAAGATTCAAAAAAATATAAGTTAAATATAAACAAAATCTACTTATGAATTATTAAAAAATTTTATTCCTTTTCAATATATATATCCTTTACATAAAATACGTTTAAATTTATCTGATGATTTAGAAATTCAATCTTATTTTATTTTTCTTAAGTTTTTTAATTAATAAATAAAAATTATTGTAAATAATACTAATATATATACTTATGTAAATAGTGTAAAATATAGTAAAAATAATTTAACAGGTAAAGGTTATAATTGAACTGAATTAATAATTCAAAAACTTAAAATATAGTTAGCATTAGTAATTTATATAAATATAGTCCCTAGCGAAAAGAATGGCAGTAGAAGACCGCATCTATTTTAAGCTGCAGCTTTACCACTTTCCAGATTTAGGCATTTGTTTATATATTCAAATCAAACATTGAAACCTGAATTAAAAAGGTAAGTTAAAAAAATAAGGTTTGTTATTTGTTTTTATTTTGATTTCCTTTCTGAAAATATGTCAAGCTCTTTAAAAATACAAAGAAATTCTGTTAAGTCACTTTGGGACTAAAAAGTACGTAATGCAAAGGAAATTTCTAATCAATTATACATTCCTTTACGTATATGTGAACGATATGTCAGTTTACTAAATAAAACTGACAAAATTTCTATTGGTTACTCTTCTAGCTATTTAAGAAAATTGGTTTCAAATTAATGCTACTATATTAGAAAAATTCTGCAACATAATCATTTTACTATAGCAGGCGAAATTAAGGCAAAATTGAAAGAAAAAGATCAAGTATTTAGTAGCAAAAAAAAAAAATTACCTGTGATGTATTTCTTAATACAATCCAGCAGGAATGGAATGATCTTAATGACGCTATGTTATTTCAGTGTATCGAGAGCATGTCAAGCCAGGTTAAAGTATGTGTCAATGCAGAAGGAGGATACACTAAATATTAATTAATAATATAAAAGTTGTCATTAGTATTGTTCTTATAAATAATAATAAAAAAAATATATATTAAAATAAAGTTTGTACATATCATTGAAATATGTTTCTGCTATTCTTTTCTCTAGGGACTATATATTCAAATTTTAGTAATTGAAGATTATTAGCAAAGGATATATATTATTGATTATATAAAATTATTAAACTGATGTTTTTTATTTAGATTTTAGCAGATAAGTTACTTTAAATATTATTAATAATTTTTAATTAACTTTAAACTAAATTTTTTAAAAAAATTTACATTAAGCGATATATACACTCCTCTGAAGAAAGTATCCAGGCACGGCTTTTTGCGAATTGTAGCTTAATTATATTATGTTTTTAAATAAATTTTTATATAATTATAAAGTGCATGT
>CAJVPP010000750.1:0-26743 GCA_910592005.1 Funneliformis mosseae
AAAGTCAAAAATATTTTATTTATTAATTAATAATTTAATATATTATAAACATTAAAATTAAAATTAAATATATTATAATATAAAATAATAATTTCTTTAAATTAATTTATATATTAACTAATTATAATTTTTCTTAAAATATTTTTATTACTAAATTTACTTAATTAAAAATTGATAATTATAAAATATTTTATTATGATAAGTGATCAAAATAACTCTAAGCAAAGTTATTTGTATCAAATTTTATATATATTTCTAAATTTATTGTATATAATTTAAATAAATACTTATAAGAAAAATTAAAAATTCTGGTTTTTTTTTGCAACATACTATAGAATTATAAAGGTAGTATTTATCATATCTATATTATTAAACATACCTGAAAATTGAACTTAATCTTTATTCTTAGTAATAGTTTGATTAAAAAGTACTATAATATATAATACAATTATTATCTTAGCTTCTTATAGAATATCTAATTTATTAATCACTAGTTTACTTGTGATAAAGACTTTGAATTTAAAAACATAAGCCAATATTTACTATATACCTATTAGCAAAGACTAAGTTTCTATTGATCTTTAGCTTTATTTATATTTACTTATTTTTCAAAATCTAGTATTTAGACATAATTAATATTAATTAATAGATTAATTAACCAGTTTTTAATATATATTAATATATACATCTACATATTTAGTAAAAATAAAATTCTTATAAAAATCATTCAATTTTATGTCTTAACTGAGATTTAAATCTGTAACTATTGTAATATAATTTAAAATAAAAGTATAATTATTACTAATTGAACTAGGGATATTAATCCTTTAGATATACAAAATGATTTATTTTTATAAAATGTAGCAATTTGTATAATTTTTATTAATATTTAAAAATTTATAAGTAAATTAAAATAAAATACAAAAATATCTATAAACTATTCTAAATTATTTTATTAATACTAACCTTATATTTATTGAACTAAACTATATATTAGAAAAAAAAAACCAAACTAAATTAAAATACAGATATCAAATCTTTAAAAGAAAGGACATGATTATTGTTGAATCAAAAATTTGATCAAAGAGGATTAGTAGAAGATGATTATGATATGTAAGAGAAATTAGAAAAATCCAAACTACAGTAAAATTATCTTTAATATTATTTGAATTTTTTATAATTATAAAAATTTATATATTTTTAATCAAATATTATATACTGATATAAATATATTGTTAAATAAAAAAAATAAGACTTAATAAGAGTTATTTATTTAAAGTAATAGTATTGACTAATGATATAAAAGATAATAAAATAATCTCTTTTAATAAATCTATGAATTACAAGTTATTATTAATATGGGTAAATGATTAAATTATTGATTGATCAATATGGTCAAAAGATGTATTATTATGAAGAAGATTGAGATCCTTTAGATAAGTCATAAAAGTTTATTTGTATTATCAAATAATATCAAGCAATAGTGAAGAATTCTTAAGATAAAGTTAAATATGTGTAAAGTCTTTATTTGCTGAATTGCAATAAAAATAATTATTTGAGGTATAAATATAAGAAAATTATACATTTATAATTTTTAAAATTGAAAGGAATTATAAGATTTATTTGAGTTTGAACTGTTTTCTTTGCAGGCAACAAAAGATATTTTTCTAGCATTTTCAAAGTCATTTAATACATAAAAAAAGTGTAGGTAAATCTATGTGATAATTAAAATAAAGGGTGAAGATATGCAACATGATTTACAAAATTTTTAAAAAAAAAATCAATTTATACAATAATAAATAGATTTGCATTTTTATTATCAAATTAAATAGACAATTATTATTTTCTAAATTTGGTAATCTATTTATTTCATTTTTTTTATTTAAATTATTTTTATTTATTTTTATTATTTATTTATATTATTTTTATTATTTATATTATATTATTTAATTTATTATTATTAGAATATATTTTTATATAAATAGAAGTAGTTTTATATGTGAGAAGATAGTTAGAGAATTTGTCTTATAATAAAATTTTTTGATAATTAAATTACTTAATATAGAAATATTGACTATTCTTTTATTTGTTAATTAATTGATTATACATATTTTTCTTAATCTTAAATTTTCTTTATTTTTTATTTCTTTTATTTTTACATGAAGAAAATCTTCTGTTTAACACAATATCACAGGTAATTACTAATGATTTAAAGAATTGATATAATAATAGTTTATATTATTATTTGAATCATGTATTTTAAAAAATTAACTGTATTATATATTTTATGCAAAAAATTGCTATTATTTTTTTTTATTTTGTTATAATTGAAAATTTTTTTTAAAGGATATTTATTTTATTATATTTAATATTATAAAATTAAAATAATTAGTAATTTATTAATCAAATTCTTTAATATTATAATATAAAAAATTTAATAATTTAGATAAAATAAAAAATAAAATAGTTTATTTTATTTAAATCATTAAAGATAAAAATATTAAATGAGAAATATTAATATAGAATTTTAGAATTTTATTAATTATTTTATTTTTTCTATTTATATTAGTATTAAAATTAACTATAAAAATGATATAATACAACTTTTTTATAAAAGAATTTATATTATTTTTTTTTTGTATTAATATTAATGGCATTTAATAATAATTAATAATTTTAAGTTTTTTAATAAGTATTTAATTAATTTATTAATTTTTAAATTTATTTTATTAAATTATAATTTGTAAACAAATCAATATAATATTATAACATATAGTAACATTTTTAAACTATAGTTCTTTTTTAGACTAAATTTCTCAAAAACTAATTTCTCTTTAAATGTAACATTTCTGACATTTTGATATAATTAGTATAGTTAGCATAATTGATATAGCAAATATATTAATTAATTTATTTAAATATAATTCTTGTACAAGTTCTTTATCATACAGTATGTTTGGTTTTCCTTGTGAAAAATGAATATCCGGAAAACTTCACCAAAATGTTCCAGTTTAATGTCCAAAACAATGTAAATTTCGGACATTGTCCAAACAAATTCCAGACTGATTCCGGAATTGCTTTTCCATAGGTATTAAAGAAACCAAAATGGTGACAAAGTCATATTATTCGTAAAGAACTCCATTTGTATCTGCATTAGCATTTGCGTTTCAATCTGTAAAGCCCGATATAGACTTTTTATAGGGTCTGCTTCGTTACGGACTAAAGATGCAGAATTATCTCTTTTATGGAATCTCTATATACGTCTTTAGCGTGAGTTAATATAAGGTTGCATTGACGTAACATTTCATCATATTCAAGGTGTTGTAGGAACCTTTCCGAATTGTTGAAATTTATTGCGATTGCGTCTCTCAATTCAAAATATAATTGCGAAAAATTTTCTAATCATTCAGTCAAGTTAATTCCTCAATGTTTCTTATACCATTTTTGCTGTCCTAAAAAACTAGGACTACTACTTCCACCAGTTTTTTCATTTAACATGTTCACTAAATCTTGTCTTTTTCTTTCCAAGTTACTAATTTAATAAGAATGAAAAGCTTGCTCTCAATAATCATTCAAAATATTATTTTATAATTAAACGGGTTACTAAATCACAACACGTATGTATCAGTTTACCGTTTCTCAGTAATTATAAGAATTGGGAATTTCAAAAGTTCGTTATAAGATTAATATGGATTTCGAAATTTCTAACTTTAAAGAATAATTTGGATCGTTATGGTGGGTGTGTTTTTTTTTTTATTTAAAATATGCCAAATATACAAATTAATTGATTCTATTGTAATGTTAAAAGGAAAGTTTAATACCTAACTATCCTTCAAATAAATGTTAAAAAAAATAAAAGTAAATAATTTTTTATCTATAACACTTTTGCTTGAGAGTGTATATAAGAAGAAACAATATAAGCCATGTCATCATTGTTATTGTTAGGGTTTAAGGGATTTAAGGTAGGTCCATTAAGGATCTACGCGGTTGTTTTGCCGATGAAAACGAATTTGAATTTGTATCTTTTTGTTTCTCGAGTTCCGAATAAAGCTAAAAAAGGAAAAAATAAAAATAAATAAAAAAAAACACTTTAGCCTACCATAAATATATTATGTGCAAAAGTTCCTTTGAAAAAGATCATACCTTGATGACTTTAGACAATTTAGCGAAATTAGGATCGTCGTAAGGTAAGCATTCCCTTTCTTTTCTCATCCTTTGAGCAATTTCAGTAAAAGTAGGACATTTCAAATAATTTGTCAATGGATGATTACAATTACCACAAACCATACCAATTATATTATCACTATTACTATTGTTATTCCCACCGCTATTGTTATCGCTGCTTTCATCATCATTCTTAACGGCTACCCTATTTAATTCTTTTAAATTAGATTTAGGGAATCCGCAAGTGGAGCAAGCAACCATATTATTATGCACATGTTTAGCTAATTTACAATTCATACATAATTGTTGATCTATCAAAGCTTTTTTCGCTTTTATCAATTGTTCCATTTGTAATAATTTTTCATTACAAGTAGAACATTCGGCGAAATCGGAATTAGGTTTACCGCATGCCATACAAGTACCGTAAAATCTTCGTTGTAAATCCATAGGATTCATTGGTGTTGGAGGTATATTTGGCGGAGTTGGATAACCACTATCATTTTTATAAGGTGGATAAGGTGCAACATTTATGGGAGATTGAATCACATTCCTACTATTATTCTCTACTTGACCGCTATGTCCTTTTACTGGCACAGAGTTCCTTCTTTCTTCAAATATTGGGGGATATGCAGGGACGGAAACAGGAGGATATTGATTTGAGTTTTCTGGCACGCGAAATCCACCAGGGCTGGCGTTTGGATCGATAAATCCTCCTGGGTTTACCGCATTGGGTGTGATGAAACCACCTGGATTCGCTTTTGGCTTGTTAACTTGATGATGATTGTTATGATTATACATTGAACTATTTTGCAAATAGTACTCCCTATTCATTTTTTTTTTTAAGTAAACAATTTATTTATTCTTTAAAGAGAAAAAAAAAAGATTTCGATTTATTTTAAAAAAATTTTTGAAAATTTATTTAAGAAAATTGAGAATAATTGATTTTAAGAAAAGGTTGCAAATATACAGTATTTAAAGAGAGAATATTTGCAACACATGTAATTTTATGAATTCCAATATTGGTAAAATGATAATGAGCATAAAAATAAACATGTGCACATCTTTGTTACGATCAATAAATACACAGATATAAGTGTGATTGTTGTTATTCGGAATTCCATGTCCGCTTCGAATTCATGCGCTTTGGAATTTACCAATGAAAATATCGACTCTTAATTCTTTTACTGAATATAGAAATAAAAACATTATAAAACGCATGATTCATATATCGGCTGGCATTAATGGTGAAATTCCGAGCCGCAGTACTTTCGGATGTACGTCACCTTTATTAAAAGAATTTTTGAGTGGGAGAAATTTTTTCCAAACCGCAAAAAAAAAGTATAAAAACCGCATCAAATCAATGATTTGCTTTCCCACACTTTTTTTTTTTTTTTTTTATTTTATTTACTCGTAAATTAAACAAAGAACGTGCCCAACGATTTTATATGTTATATTAAATTTGTATTTATCATGCGTTTCATTTTTTAATATTTCTGTGATCGGAATTTTGAGATTCTATTCGCTCTTCAAAAATTAAAGCCACTACTAAGCAATTTTTGTAGTGGTTTTACTATTTTTAGATGAGAATGGTTACGCAATTTTTTACATCACGTAACAGATTAGACAGATTATCGACATTTTTTTAAAAGTTTATAGATATTCAGCTGATAAACTATACTTGACTAAATCGACTGACGAAAAAACCCGAAAGATGACCCCTTGACCATAAAAGGATTGTGTCAGGTAACATTTACGGTTACACCGTGGTGACACTGTGGTAACCTACAATTGTTGCCCATATTAGATATCCATCCAAATATCGACAGAAAAAATGGGTCGTACGGCAAGGAGAAACAGCGAGCAAGAACTCTTCTTCAGTAGACAGGCAAGTCGAAAGAAAAATAACCTTTGCGCAAAGTGTAAGAAAGAAGAAAGTAAGTTCTCTTCCTGTTCGTTCCTCTTGCTCTTTATATATCCTGGTTTACTTGAACGTGGTTTCAATTTTTGAAAAATCTTGACAATTTGAGTTGAAGGAATTTCAAACTTATTCATTTGCTCAATTTTAACAACAGTGATCTTTTGAACTCACTTTTCGTTGATATTGCACGTATTCTTTTTAGGTTTTGATGGTCGTTGGATACGATGCGACAAGTGTACCTTATGGTACCATACGGCATGTGTAAGAATTCAACTCAATGATAACGGTGAGTTCTACGGTGACTACTATTGTCAATTGTGTACTGGTGTTCCAGATCCAATTGTCCAAGAATTTCGCCCGAGGTAATAAATTAAAAATAATCTTTTTTCCTTTTAACTATTATGTATCTATATATCTTTTTTTTTTTTTGTTTTTTTTAAAAATTTTGTTACTCTAGGTGTGTTCTTTCTTGTTTGGAAAAATTTAAAAATGGCTTCAGTATAGATAAGTATTAACGTGAATCTTTTTTATATTTATCTTCTCCCGTGTTTTTCTCTTTCCCTTCGTTTATTTCTTTTAATAGCGAAGAAGATTGTGAACCAAATAGTAGTAGACTTTCCCCTTCTTCGTCAACCTCCTCTTCATCAGGTGCAAGTGGCCCACCTACCAAAAAGTTCAAAACCGGGTCTTCGCACCCCACACCTACACAATTCCCACTATCTCCATCCACGTCCACACCTATGGAAACGGAAATCATGAAATGTGAAATGGGCAAAAACAATAAACATAATCACAACTTAAATCATATTCATCACAATTCCAACAATAATAATGATCATGGTGTTGAAGGTGAGAACAAAAAAATCATTTATTAGAGACAAAATATATATCACTCTCTCTTCCCCCCCCCCAATATTTATTCTAAAAAAGAAAAAAAAAAAATACTTATTCTTTTTCTTGATGCGTATAGAAACGCCGAAGAAAAAAAAGTGTAAATTACAAAAACATGAATCACCTCTTAGGCCTAGTAACGTAAACGTCGAAATTCATCGTTTATTTGAAACATCAAAATTTTTAATCCCAGATAAACCGATATCACGACCTTACGACTGGCCAAATCCTGTTCCCTACTCTCGTGCCGTTATTAGGATGAGTCAGATACGCGAATTTATTCTAACGCACTGTCCGAAGGCCGCAGCAGTTGGAATTATCGATGACTCACAAGAACACAAACCTAAATCATTACAGATTGCAGAGGATTTGTGGAAAAAATTGGATTCACTTGAACAAAAATATAATCAGCATAATCAGGTTTAAATTGCTTTATTGGGGGGAGGTTTAACCTTTTTTTTTTTCCAAAATGAACTTTTTTTTTACTTGTAGTGTAATGTTTCTTTTTTATTTCCTTTTTTTTTTTTTTTAATATATATATATATATATATTCTTGCATAACTGGATGGGATATTAAGGATTAAACAACAAAAAAAAAAAAAGAGTTAGTTTTTTAAACTTGTTAATTTTTTTTTCTTTTTTAATATTTTATCTATTACATCATTTTTTTTTTTTTTTTTTTTTTAAAAAAAAAAAAAATAACGAGTTTTTAACTCGTTAATTCTTGGAAAAAAGTTTTTTTTTGATTATATAGTATAGAATATTACGAGTATAAAAAGCTAAATTTTCATTAGATATATTTTTGTAAATAATTTCAATTGTTTAAATTATAAATAATATTAATAACGAAAAAAAAAAAAAAGGGAAAGAAAAAAAATTCCAAATTTCTTTAATTCTGTGTCGTTTTTGTTACGCCCCAATGAGTAAAAACCTAAAAAAGGTTTTTGTGCAACATAAAAAGATTTTCGACCATCAAATACAAATTGTTACATTCAATTGTTGTATAATCAATTGTTGTTTATCGGATCTGAGTGTCAGAATTCCGTGGCTGTACGCAATATTTTGATCATGAGGCTTGAAATCGTTATAATCAAGATTACATAATCACAAATCACTTATTTGTTTAATTTAAATTCACATCTATGTTTAAAGGAGTCAAGGATTCTATTTGTTTTTCGAACTCCATTATCGCAAATACAACCTATTTTAAATGTATCGTCCTGATATTCGTAATTACAAAAATTTATAATTGGCTTTCCGTTTACTTTACATTTCTCATTACACACCCTTTGATATTCATGACAATTAAAATTGCAATGGTCTGATGTAACTTTAATGCTACTTGGTTGTAACATTTCTGAAATCCTCTCGGAAAATGAAACTTGTATATCATTATCGCAAAAACATTTCGATGTGAATCGATTTGATGATAATTGTGAACAACTGTTATTTTTGATTGTGCTCTTTGAAGAACATGTCGTCGAAATCATCTTATCACACATCGAGGTGAATGCCTCGCAGGTTTCGATTGAAACCTTTTTATCAACCTTGAATGAATACGTTTTCGGTGATGTATCTGACGGTGATGATGAATCATCGTAAGCATTACGAGCGATGACATCATGCTCTTTCTCTATAAAAACTGATCAGATGTCATATCGGTAAATGATTTTTGGATCAATCAATCAATGACAAAAGAAAAAACTAAATCAATTTACTCTTTTGCTTCATTAATTTGATCTTAATACTTTGACAATCGCTATTTAAGTTGACATCCAAATATTTTGACACGAGTTCTCCACTATTATGATTTTGACGAGATTAATATGCGTTTTACATCATGAATGCAAGTAATTGTTTTTGTACTTGCCAGTTTCCTGCCTGTTTATTCTCGAGTGAAATCTGGTTGGTCCTTAAAGTTGGATTCAAAAGTACATTTACATTTGAAACATCATTTACTTTAATGCAATGCTCATAACACGGAAAATATATTAAATCAATGATTTGATTTTCGTCCAAGGTGGAAAGATCGGGAATCAAATTTTTTCTCAAATCATTATACGATAATCCCGAAGCATACGGCATATTTTGAAAAAGAATGAAAACAGATAGAATGAAAGTTTTATTGAAAATCATGTTGAAAATGTAATGAAATGTACAGAAGAAGAAAAAAAAGTAAATAGAGAAAATTTGTTTTTGAGAATAGTAATATATATATGTATGCTTGAATGTGATTCGTTATCTTTATAAAGAGATGAGATGAATTCTGTTTTTTATCTTTTTGTTCCATTATTTGTTTAAAAAAAGTTGAACAACATATAATTGGGTGACTTTTTTTGAATAAGGGAATTTTTTTAAACATTTTTTTTGCCAAGAAAGATAAACAAATGCCCTTTTTCGGTTAGATCTTCAATGAGTCAATTCATGCATAAGTCGAAACAAGACAATGATGACCTTGTTGATCAAATAAATAATTTTTTTTTTTTTAAAAATTAAAAAAATTTGAACAAAAAAAAAAAGTTTTGAGATATAAATTTTTTTTTTTAGGGTGCACTGATCTTCAGAATCTTGATGATCAGTCCATTTTTTTCCGAATTTTCTCATTTTTGTTTTTTTTTTTGTTTTTGCATTTAATAAAATAAAATAATCGGGGTGGGAAAGATGCGAAATGAATTTTATGCTAAACATATTATATATGTAAAATAATCTTGTGATTTTCCCCTTTATATCGCAAAAGTTCATTTATTACCGTAACTACCGATATTATAGAATACACATGAACAATTAGAATATTTTTGGAGAACTACACAAAAAAAAAAAAAAAAAAAAAAAAAAGTTTTAAATGATTAACTGATGCAAGTTAACATAAAAATATAATTAAATATTTCCTTTTTCTTATATCGTATTATTGGATTAAAACATTTTTTTAGATAAAAAAAAACGAAATGTTTATTTGTTTATATAATATAAATTAATTAATGAATTAAAAGGTTAGACTTTAACATTGTAATTATTGATGGCCTATGCTCCAATTGACTCGGAACTTTTGATTTAAATTTTTATCGCAAGTTTCGACATGTGAATTGAAGTACCTCTGAAGGATGACGTTATGCATTAACCATATATTGTGACGTAAAAGTGTGACGTCAGTCCAAATACGGATAATTATACTATTACATAAATACAGACATACATACAGTATGTTGAGTCGACTTGGCCAGTAATTAACCCTTCTCAGTCCACTGTACATGAAAAATTTAGCAATTATAATATTTAAAATTAAAAAATTTTCAAGATATATATATTAGCGATAATTTAGCCGGAAAATCAAATTGAATCAACCCATCCAATTAGAAACTTTGAATTTTGGCAACATATTTAATGCATCAAAATTTGGTTCAGTCACGAACTTTTGTCCTAGAAATAACGGAGTCGACCTCTGCAAGGGTTGAATCCGGGTTTTACTATTATAATTTCTTTTCTTTACTTTTCTGTTTTTTTTTTAAACAATAAAAATAAAATAAATTTGTAACTATGAATGAAGTTACACAAAATGTACAAAAGTATGGTTTTATAGGAACATTTTTTTTTTTTTTTGAATTTTGGATAAATTGTCGTTTTATTTGCTATTAAAGAGAAATTATGCGCTGTATGATCGTGGCATGAAGTTTATAAAAGAAATTAACTAAATTTAAATTTCATCTTTTTGCACTAAATATTCGATTATCAAATTATCTTGCGATTCAGCTCTAGATTCCCGTGTAAGTTGTCTCTGCGTTGAATACCAAAAGTTTTTCAGATCATTTTGCGAACAAGATACACAACGAATTTTCATTTCATTTTGTAAAAGTTTCCATTCAATTGGAGGTTTTTTGCTTAGTTTCTCAACAATCCATTCAGAAATAAATTCCTTATCTTCATTAGAGAAAATATCATGATTGCTGCTGAATCCGAATTTTTTGAGTTTTTGGATTTTCAGTGATAGGTTTTTGAGAGAGCTATTTATATATTTTAAGAAATCGTATTTGATTTTATGAAAACGATTTATACGTTTCAAGGAATCGTTATAATTCATCTAAAGAGAAAATAGATAGAATGGTTTATTAAATAATTTCTTTCATAAAAAATTTTTTTTTTAACAGCTAATATGAATTATCTAACATACGATTTTGATTCCTTCTGCAAGATACAATTTTAATCCTTCTTCAAGATACTTTTGCAATTCTTTAAAAAAACGGACGCGGAGAATAACATATCAAGTAAATGATATAATGAAAGGAAGGAGTTAAATTTCCGATGAATGAACTTATTTATATCAAAAAACTCAAATAAAACTCGTGATAATGAATTGTTTCACTTACACTACATGTTCCGCATTCAAACAATGATATCAGAAGATAACTTCACAATTCACAGCAATCAAATGCATTCATTGCTATAATGAATTGAGAAAGTTATCGGTATAATTATCGGACCGGGTATTATAACTTTCTACACATTTTTATCATAACAAATTTGCATTTTTTATTATGTCAAAAGTCAAGCAAATTCTTTTGTAAAGGTAAAATTACAAATTACTAAAGCTCCTTATAAGCCGATTTGGCTATTAGATCAAATCGAGCTACCTTTAATTTGGCCCAGCTCGACTTGTTTCGGTGGACCAAGCCAATCAGGGTTGCAAGCCGGTCCTTTGTCTCATTAAAATTTGAGGGAAACGTTCCGAAATGATTCCCTTCGAGAGAAACTTTTCCGTAACGATTCCTATCAGAGAAACGTTTCCTTTAAAGAAATCAACTCCGTGAAGCGTTTACTTAAAGTAAACGCTTCCGGAGCGTTTTATTTGAAGAAAAAACGTCAGAAGCATTTCTTTTTAAAGAAATACGGCTACTTGGCTGATTTTCTCACGAGAAAGCGCCACCGGAGTCGTTTCGTTAAGAAATCACCATTGGGTGTGTTTTTCTTCAAAGGAAAATCGTTATGCTACAAAAAAAAAAATTAGATTAGATGGTTTATTAAATGATTCTTTCATTAAAATAAAGTATCAATTATTTGTATAAATGAAAAGGAAAGAAAAGAAAGAATCCAAGTGGAATTAAATCTCCGAATGAACTTATTATTGTTCGCATTCAAACAATTATTTATAGTAACTGCGATTGGGCTTAAATTCACAAATCAAATGTTCGGCGATTGTGAAGATTGTGAAGTTACTCCGGTCGGATAATTTGATTGGTGGATTTTGCCACTTTGTAATCTCTGATGATAACCCGTAAAGTTACTATCAATTATGCATTAGTTTAGTCAGTCAACTGAGGGGAACTTTAAAAAAAAAAAAAAATTTGGATAATTGCATAGCAATTATACAAAATAAAAAGTTGTAGATAATTAAAAGAAAAAAGACTAACTCGAAGGTAAATTATTGATTTGTTAATTTCTTAGAATTCCTTAGAGTTGACATTCATGAAGGTTTAAGAAAATGGAAAACATATTTTAATCAAGCAACTAAAAAAAGTACCGACAAAGTTCGGTAAAAGTGTGACGATCGAATAAAGCTCATAATGATGCCTTCATCGCGCGACCGGTTGTTATGATTTATTTTTTTAGCTAAATGTTTTTTATTAAGGAAAATTTAATCGCGCCTTCTTTTTTTTTTTTTAAAGAATACTATTTTCTCGCATTGTAAAATTACAAAAAAAAAAAAAAAAATTTCTTTCCTAATTTGTGATATTTGAAAGAAGGTTAAAGAACCCCTATATAGCCAAAAATAATGCACCCTATAATAATCTAGTTTTGGAAATTGATTATCACCATTGAATAAAAAAATTTTTTTCCTGTATAAAAAAGGATAAAAGTACATTCTAGAAAAATAATTTGAAAAATAATTTCAAAGGGAATGCCCCATGCTCGTTTGGGTTCCTTGGCGTGTTGTTTGGTGGTGAAATGATTCATCCTTATTCATTAAATTAATCTTCACTCAAATAACTTCTTCATCTGGCGCTTCGGCTCCACCTTCCCGTAAATGCTTTAAGTTCCAAACATTTTTCAGATCAATTTGCGAACAAGGTACACACCGATCTTTTTGCATTCTTTTTTGTAATTGTTTCCATTTGATTTTTCCAATTGTTTTTAAATACTCTTCAACACATTCACATATGAACTCTTTATCTTGATTAGAGAAATTTCCATGACTGCTATTGATTCCGGGTTTTAGAACGTTCAATAGATAATTGATGAGCCAGGTAATGAAATTTCGACTCTTTTTCAAGAAAATTTTATCATTATTAATATGCTTCTTAAGCTAATAAAATAAATGAAGTAATGAAAAATAAATTTAGTTAGGATGGTTTATAAAATAATTTCTTTCATTAAAATAAAGTAACAATTATCTTTTAACAGTTGGTATAAATTATTTAACATACGCGAAACACTTTTTTGTTCGACTTTAAAAAAACGTTCGCGGAATATAACATATCGTTATAAATGAAAGAAAAGAAAAGAAAAACATTAAGTCACTCTCATTATGATTCATTTTTAACCTAATGTCATTATTTACTGTTTCACTAACACCACCGCATTCAGGAGCAAATATTATTCAACAATAGTTTAATAAACCGTTTATAGTTAGTCATTTCATTGTTTCACGATAATGTAGGCCTATTTTGTCATTAAGCTGGTTGAACGTTTGCGCACGTAATAAAAAATGCCGTTCTTAAATTACACCAAATAGGGAAGAGTCGAGCCAAGAATCAATTGGTGAATGGGCTTGAGCTTATTTAAATTAATACTTTCAAGCGAGAACCATTATGACGAGAACTTTGAAGAATTTAAAAGAAGGTAATAAATAAAAAAAAAATTTGGTCAATTCGCATATACATTTATGGATAATTTCATTTTAACAAATGTACAAGATAAAAGGTAATAATGATTGTACCATTATAAATATGTTCTAAAAATCAAATGAAAAACTCGAAGGTAGGTAAATAAATTTCAAATATTGATTTGTTAATTCTCTTGGCTATTGACATTCCAAAAAAATTTCAGAAAAAAGGAAACTACTTCTAATCAAACAGTATCCGATGCTGAATTATTCTAAATGGTACATAAACTATTACAGGTATAAAATTTATAAATATAAATCGATGGCAGCAGACACAGTTTCTAGTTACAGTCGATTTTCTATAAATGCTTTTGGGACCGTGCATTACAAAGTAAAATAAAAGTTTTGGACTGAGCTAGGCGTGCATTTTAGGATGTAAAGTCGCGTCACAAAGTAACACACGATCTTCAAGCTTTGTATTTTTTTTTTTTTATTTTTTTATATTTTTATTTTTTTTATAATTTATATATCGTTTATAGCTAATCAATTATAATTTTCAAAACAATAGCTAGTATTCCTAGACTTAAAATGGCAAGAGCTGTTTTAATTATAATAGGTGAAAAAAAAATTAAATATATATATTATGATTTTTAATTATAAAAAAAATTTATAGAAATATTTTCTGTTAAAATGGTTTATAATTTTAGTGCTAATGAATTGTGTTTTTCTTTTATTATTAGATACTTGAATGTAAAAAATTTTACAATTATTGTTACTTTATGACATAATTGTCCATATTTGTGACATATGTATCTGGTAATCTTGATCTTGTTTTGATAAGGATATAAAGTCCGTCTTATTGCGAACGTCTGTATGTAAACTTGGTTCCTGTTTCATATTTCCGATATAATAATTATTTTCCGAGATTGTTGAATTCACATTTCTTTAATTAATATTATATAGATTCACCGAAATTCGAATTGACATTTTATCAGACTTTTAATTCAACCAATTGATTCGGATCCATCCGAATTAACGTCTGATTCCATGTGAAAAATATATAACGTCATTTGAATATTTTTCTTCTAATAAAATTCTTATCAACGAATTTTTTAAGCAGAATTCATATTATCACGAAATTTCGCATCGTTACGTTTTTTTTTTTTTAAATGATTTTTTACAATCAATAAATTTGTAACCTTCGGAATTTTTTGTGATTCGGATCACTCGTAATTTGTAATACGGTAAATCATCAATAATTTTGTTTGACCAAAATTGTTTTTAATAAAATTAAATTTTTTTTACAAAAAGCGATAATGAAAGGTCAAAATATAGAAACGCCAAAAGTCTAAACCCTATTTCGATTTGACGGAACCGTCGAACTTTAGGGTTTGTCCACAGCCTTAGTTCAAAGGCTCAATATTAGTTAACATATGGAAGGTTTTACTAGTGTTGTATTCAGTTCTTTCGTTTATGTATTTATAAACAATTTTGTAATGTAAGCAGAAGGTATTATTGAATAATTATTGAATAAAAATGAAGTAATTGTGACAAATATTAATTTAATAATATCAAATTAATCAGCGTTGCCTCAACGTCGGCGCTCTACACTTTCGCTTGATCAATATTTTAAACTCTATAAATGCCAGATACTGAATTCTAATTAATTAAGACTACGCAAATACGATAATAAAAATCGGAAATTGAAATAAAATAATAAACGATGTTACAATTGCGAAATTATAAAGTTAAAATGGCGAAAATCGAAATGATCGCGAAGGTGTAAAAAGGACGATTGCGAAGGGAATGTTTTTCAAAGAAATATATTAAAGGCGAGCATGGGATATTGAGCTGTTTTAGGATTTCCAGCTCGATATATATAAAAAATATTAATTAAGCCAGCCTGGCATTTTGACCATTTGTCATACTGGCACCTTGACAACCTGACAGCCTGACAAATGATCGTCAAAAGGACTAACTGTAATTATCAAAAACGATTTACATGCGAAGTTATGAAGATTTCGGCCGGAATTACATTCAATCGTTAACACTAGTTACGAACATAGTAAATCATATGATCCGCAACGTGATTTAATAGCAAACCTCCCAAATGTATTTTTTTTCGGATTGATGGCATCCAAATTCGGCGGCATTAATTCATTTTTTGATTTTTTCCTCCCTCCCTTTCTACAGTATATTGTAAGGGATGTCAAATGTTATCTCTTCACAAAGGAAATGAATAAAAGGACATTTTGAATGAACCTTTGATTTTTAATTTTATATACCCATAGGTTTTCATCATAGAAGATTCGTATATACAAAATATTAATATTAATAGAAGTTTTATCTTATGGAAGATTGTGAAATAAATATTTTCTAATCTCCTAAACAGTGAATATTTAAATCTTTTCTTAATTTATCCTTCATCATGAAAACCTCTGAGGGTGATTTCTAATATATTAATAGATCAATAATTTCATATTGTCCCATTTCATTTTTGTGAACATAAATGGCTCTTTCCGTATCATCTCACCAACCTTTATTAACCTACTTTTCAGTGTCTTGACTAGGAATGGTAACGGTCGGTCGTGGTCGGGCGACCGGTTGACCGACCGATTCTGATCGATTTTGTCCGACTGACTTGAGACTTTGACTTGCTGAACAACCATGATTTAAAATAGGAAAAAAAAAATACTTAACAAAAATCAAACATTTTATTTATAAATTGTAATTTTGAAATTTTGAAAAAAAAATATTAAACTCCGTTGATAATGCTGCGCCACTAAATAAATGATAAGGTAGTTTAAAAAAATGTAAAGCTGGCTAAATTAAACTTTCTATTAACCGGTCGGTCAACCGGTCAGTTAAAATCTGACGGTCACCGGTCGGTCGGTCAAAGTCCTTCGACCGATCAAAAGCCTTTGACCGGCCGATATCGGTCACGGTTATCGGTCATGACCGTGCGCCATTAGCATCCCCAAAGTCTTGACCTCGAAGAGGATTTCCTATTTTCTCTTAATAAAAATCAACATGCCTCAGAAATTTGTAATACATTTTATGAAGGAATTTAAAGTAGTATTCATTCAAAAGGTTAATAAGTGTCGCATTGATTTCAGTAAATTATTTTATGATCCACGTCTTTGCTTGGAGATAGAATTCCAGCTACCTTTGTATAAGATTCCAGGAATTTTTGAACCAGTAAATTAAGGATTATATTACCGTTTACTAATTTTTCGCCCGTGATGTTTCTATTGATATTACCCGCTTTCTAATTGTTCTCCCGTAATGTTTTTTATTGATATTTTACCGGATTCACTATCAGAGTTGAATTTTCCGTGAAAATATCAATATGACGCAATTACCGTGATATATCAAACGAAAATCGTACCGCAAAATATTTAATATATTTTATTTAATAAGCTTGATATAGAAAAAAAGCATTTTTTAAAATATTACATTATTACAAGCATAAATAAAAATTATTACTATTATTGAAAGGCATATTAATTGGTAAATCTTGTGATTCAAGATTTATAATTTGTAACGGTTTCTTATTTTAATCTTGAATTTGTTGCACAGGAATAAAATTTCCTTTTCAATGCAATGTCAGTATTTTTGGATGTTTTAGGTTGTAAACGTATTAAATTTTACGGTCTTTGAAAAAAAAATTGTAAAAAATAAAATTACTTATGATGTAAAAAAACAGTACTTTTATGTCACAATAACATGTTACTTACATAATTCATGTGATTTTTCTTATCACGGGCGTTAGTGATCGGGAAATATAATAGTTATTTACCGGACATCATCAAGGTCACGGCTGCGCCATGACGCCCGATGATTTCGCGGTAAATAACTAATACATATCATCCATTGTAGGGAGCGTTCCAGCAAAATCACATTACTGATCATATGATTTATTATATATACCTTGTGACTTGATTTTATGATCAACATTATTTATATTGGGCGCGCGGGTTTACTTTGACCAGGGTGTTAAAAAATATCCGAAGGATTTCTAAATCAAGTTTAAGAAACATGGAAGAGTAATAAAGAATATTTTGACAAATACTGTTTCGGAATTAATAATCTATAGTACTCATTTATTTATAGAGAATACATTATGAAACGTTTATTATTAAAATATAATTCCGAACAATACATCATGCTAATTGTTTTTGTTACGGTATAAAGAAGAGTTTTTTCACAGTCAATATGTATTTTTGTATTGTGATAACAACTTGGGAACTTTTAATACATATCCTTATAGAAGAACTGGTGATTCAGAATATATCAATAAATTTTTTTTTTTTGATCGAGATTGTGCAGTTTATATATTCTTTGTTTGATTTTTCGACATGTGAAATTTTTTTTGTGCAACTTCATATAACAGTATAAATATGGTTTAAAAAAATTCTAATACATTTGAATAAATTGGTTACAGCAAAGAAAGTCAATAGAATTACTAATCTAAAACGTAGAATTAAATCGGATCATATATAACGCCATACTATCAATTATTATTACGTATGGTATCTTATGATCAATAAT
The DNA here is from genome assembly GCA_910592005.1 of Funneliformis mosseae. Taxonomy (NCBI): domain Eukaryota; kingdom Fungi; phylum Glomeromycota; class Glomeromycetes; order Glomerales; family Glomeraceae; genus Funneliformis; species Funneliformis mosseae. The sequence goes on from CAJVPP010000750.1 coordinate 18,339, forward strand.
TTAATACACAAACAAAATAAACTTTAAAGCAAAAAATCAAATATAAGTTCATTTTTATTTATTACCTTGAAAAAAAAAAAAAAAATTTTTTTTTTTTTTATTTGACAAAATAAGTAATTTGGGTACAAGTCTAAATGAAATAACTTTTATAGTAATAATCTCATTATTTGAAATTTAACTCAAAAAATCAGTATCAAACAAAAAATAATCTTTTTCCCACATATATAAGCAAACTTTTCTTTATTTTAGATAAATATGAAAATAGTAATCTTAATAAGTAAAGTTCGAACGTATTTCATAATATTAATTTTCCTGTTTCTATTATTTACAAATGACTTTGTTCTTTGTAAGGGGGGCGGCAAGGGAGGAACTACCAGTAAATCCAATGGAAAGTCAAGTCCATACAAAGGTGGCGGCAGGAGCTCCTCATACTCGTCTGGTAATTCTAGATGGGTGTTTTTTTACTATGGCACGAATGGCAGTCGTACTTGCGGCAATTTTTGCATTATTACAGCTTTGCTGGTAACATTATCTATCATATCGATTATCGGATGTGGAATTTGGCGTTGTCATAGAATAAGAAGAAATTCTAAAGCCGAACTAGAAAATAATAAAATGGAATTTGGTGAAAATCATAATCATAGCAGACCTTCCTCAGCTTATGCTTCTTCAACCGGAATTCCAATACCTTCAACTTCGTTTCCTGCTCCAATTTACGGTGATAACTATTCACCATATAATAAGGTGGCACCTTCTTCCAAAAGTTTTGATTCTATGGATGAGATTATACCAAAGAAAAAATATAAATCCTAATTACGAAAATTTCAGAGTTCATCGTTGAATAAAAAGAAAGTAGTAGAAAGTTTTATTATCAATTTGTCTATAATCATGAATGCAAAGAAGTAAACCGAATTGAAAGAAAAAAAAGAAAAAAAAATAAATAATCATATTTTGCTGTATATTATAATCTTTATTTTTTATATTTTAATATAATTTATGTTAATTATTACATATTTTATTAAGATTTATAAATAGGTAAAATGAATAAAACAAAAAAAAAAGAAAAAAGAAAAAAGAGAAAAAAAAAAGAGAAAAAAATTATTTATTATAATATACTGTATATTATATATATTAACCTATCCTATTTTCACTAATATTTCTCTAATTTAGTTTATACTTTTTATATTGTTATTTTTATCTGTAAATATTTGAAGTATTATTTGAAATAAAACTATTAATTTTTTACAAATAACTTTATAATTTTAACATAGATGATTATTAATATCTAATTTCTTATTCAAAATTATCCTTATATTGAATTAATTATATAAACTTAATCTGTGTATATTTTTATTTAATCATTTATTATAATAATTTACAAATTCTTATTATATATAGCTTGAATTTTTCAATTTTATATCTTCATATATTTACAAACCGATTTGAAAGTGATATAATACGAAAATCAATACTTGAAGAAACAAAAAAAAAAAAAAATCCTATGTTCGATGTTTAGATAAACCCCTTTGCTTGCTTAATAAAATGGGCCCACCGGGACCATATCCTCTAGCTTCTTTATATAAAAACGCTCTTTCGGGATCATCACCAAAATTAGTCTTGATGACACATGGACCACTCGCGCCAATAGTAGGAAACCAAATATGTCTTATGTCAGTAAAAGCATTTCCCAAGAATTCACCATTCTTGGTAAAAAAAACATGACCAACGGTTGGATTATAACCGCAACCAACTGTATCTCCAACTTCCGTCCAATCAGGACCATAACTCATTGCAGTATTATTATTGTTATATTTGCAACCATTAATAGAGTGATAACCAACAGAATATATATTCGAACCAGGTAATCTAAAAGAGGGATAAGGTTGGGTAGCCAAACCAATAGAAATATTAGTATCAGAAGGATTTCTATTCTCCAAAATAGTAATTTCATAGTAATGCAGAATTTGTCCCATTATATGCGGCATACTTTGAGGTTGTTCAAACATTTCCTCAGAAAAACTAACTTGACCATCTTCTTGTGTGTTTATGCCCTCACTTCCAATGACAGGCACAAAACATGGATAATTAGTTTGTATACTAAAGTTCATATTTTTCAAAAATTTTATGATTTTGCCTTCGCCAATGATCGCAATTATTTGATCTGCAATCATCCGTTCTTCAGCGATCCACTGCCATGCTTTTGCACCTCCAACGCTTTGTATAAAGTCAAAATGTTCAAGAGGAGGTAACTCTTCTTGTGGTGGAAATTCTCGTATAAACTTTTCTGCTTCTTCATATTGTTTATCGATTCGTGTTATATTCGAGTCTCCTTCAACGTAATCAATCTGTATTTGAGGTATTTTCGACATAAATAGTGGAGCCTTAGAACCTCTTTCATATATGGTACTCGTTTTAGAACGACAAAACCAATACCAAATACAGAAAATACAAATTATTAATACTATGATTAAAATGATTACGCAAAGAAGACAAAGGTAAGCACACTGTCGTTCTCCATTCTCATAAGTCCAAAATACCCATCGAGATCCTCCACCACTATTTTCTTCCCTTTTGAATGTTACAGAATTACATCTGTAATTGCTTAATAATATTAGCGAAATTAAAATAATATATATGATTTTTTTGAAAATGTTACTTGATATGTTTGCTTTGATTTTCATATTTAATAATATAAAAAAAAGACTAAAAAGACGGAGGGGTTGTCTAATATGTTGATATTTGTGAATCATTCAGCGGTTTAAGTCGTGGCGCAATCGATAGTTCTCTAGAGGAATTTAAAAAGCCCTTTTTTTTTTTTTTAATATATTATGATATGATGCTTATGATGCTTATGAATTGATTAAATTAAATTAAATTAAGCTTATGATTTTTCGTTTTGAATATACGGTGATTTCCGTTTTCGTAAAAATAAACATATAAAACTAGTTTTAGTTTTTGTTTTCTATAATAGTCGTAAAAATAAACATACAAAACCAGTTTTACCTTTGTTTTCTATAATAGTAACAGTATTTAATTATATAATCATAGACACTGCCTTAAACGATTTAAATATGGAACAAGTAATTTCAATTAACCAATCCATAAAAAAGAAGAGATTAATAATAAAATAAAAAGAGAGGGAATCCAATTAATTCATGAAACAATTTACTACGAACTCTAACTAGTTAAAATTGTCAAATTGTTCCAAAACTCCGATTTTTATAATGAAATTCCGATTTGGTATCGATTTACGTTACAAGTCATAATAATTAGTGGCAATCAAACGTAAGCCGCAGTGGCTTCGAAATTATGAGTTAATTAAAAAACACCTTTAAGAACACAGCCAAATTTAATTTTTTTTTTTTTTTTAATGTTGTAAACATTTTCCGAGGAAATCCTTTAGTAAGGTTATATGTATAGAAGATGTATATATGTTTGATTTGGTTTCATAATTCCTTGAATTTCCTAAATATGGTCCTTAATTCAATTATGTATAACTTGATTTTAATTTACTTTTCGTGGTAAATGTGGCTTGATTAGAAAATTCAACGTAGCTTAGAACCTTCTGCAGTTTTCAATTTCAACATTGGCAAAAAAAGGTTCTGCGAATAGTTTTGTGTTTTATGAAATCATTAATGCTAAAATCAGATTGGAATTCATTTAATCAATTTGAATTCTATCCATATTTCGGTAATCGTTAAACCTAGGATTGCTTTCCAAGGCTGTGTAAATCAGCTCACTTTAATACTAACAGAGTATGGTTTTATATAATCTGCAAACAAAATCATAACCCAACATTTCTCCGAGTGGCTTATTACTTATAAAAGCTCCTTGTTAACCAAGTTATCGTTTTGCTTTGACAAAAAGCAAACGGCTCTGGAAATCTGCGGATTATTGACGTTTACTAACCGGTAAAATTTAGTAGAATTCAATTAGGTATTATTTTATTTACGTTGCATTACCTTTACTTATTTGTTAACAAATAATAATCGAATTTATACTGGATTTAGGATTGTAGCTTCGTTCAGATTATTCCAAAATCAAATAAATCAATTAATCATCAGCCTCAATTAATCCCAATTCAAACAAAACAAGTTCATTATATTCTATCCCTAATTAATATAACGCATCGTTGCAAAACTGTGTAATGGAAAGGTAATATAAAAAAAAATTAAGGTATTTTACCCTAATTGAGTTAAATATATAACGCTTTGATTTCATGTAACAGATTTCATTTTTTGCTAGTATTCTTGGTTATTTACGTGAAATAGATAAAAAAAAAAAAAAAAAAAAAAAAAGGTCATATGATTTTAATTATAATTGACCTTTTTATCTAATTTTTTTTTTATTGTGTAAATTTCTTCCGATATTAAAGGAATCAATTCAATTTATAATGGATGAAACATCATCAATACCTGATCCTAAATTTGAGGTAATTTCCGCTGGGAACTTTGAATCCCTTGCTCTTGGTCAAGATTTCGACAAGTTCAGATACTTTCAGATTTGTGGCACTTGATGACTATTTCATGTTCAAATCAAAAATTATAAAAGACATTTATGTACAGATCAATAAGACTTTAGAAAAAAACCTCAGTCCAGAAAAAGGAATACCAGATTTTATCGGCTTTGTTATTCAATTTACTTTAATTTAAACTAAATTTTCTGAATGCTGAATATTTTCATTATTGCGAAATTGTATACTATTCTGTAGATGAAGAATAATTTGTATTTTTTAATGGAAAAATGTTTTTGTAACAACCTGTTACATGTCTTATTTGTAACACCCTTTTTTATTTTTCTTAATAATAAATTATTTTATTAAATATTTTATAAACATGATTTTTAAATGCAAAATTAAATTTAAAAAACTTTTACTTAATGTATTAAAGAAATTTTCATAGACAAAATTTTCATTTACAAACAGTTTTTTTTTGAAATTTTTTAAAAAATTCTTATTTTCGTTACACAACTGATCTTTTGTTTTGATTTGCTAGACGTTACACCTGATCTTAAATTTTGATTGGATAAAATTTTAGGTGTTACAAATAAGACATGTAACAGGTTGTTACAATTAGATTTATCCTTTTTTAAATATAAATTTTTATTTTTTTCAGACAAAATCACTTTAATTCATGGTTAATTAGTTATTGATTATAAATTTCAGTCAGATTGCAATAGATCAATAAGGAGTAATAATCATGAAAGAAACCATTCATGCTAAACCTGAAAGTAAAACAATAAGGTTTTTACTAATTTAGTATTCTCTAAGAAAGAGAAGTTCATGTAAGATATGTGTGTTTCTCAGTTTTTGCAAGTATGATAACATGAAGCTACATTATGCTATTTAAAAAATTCAGCATTATTATATATAGCTTGAAGGTTGTATATCTTGCATATTACTTTTTGTTCACCTTATAATAAAACAAATACTAAGGAGTTAAAAACTCACCTTGTTAGAAAGGTTCACTTTGTTTACAAAATATGTTTAGCTTTTTACAAATTTTTAAATATAAATAATAAATAAATTAAAACATAATATATTTCTACTATTATTATTATATTTGGATTGTTATAGAGAAAAGAATTTTATTTTTTAAAAAAAAAGTGTAAAGTAAAAAGAAGTATTTGAATTTAAATATATGTAATAATAAAAAATCATGTGTTAATGATTTGAATATTTTAAATTTACATAACAAATACTTTATTTATACATAGATACTGTAAATACTTTTCTGAGTATTTTATTCTTCCTGTATTTTTAAAGACAAAAAATATATTATATCCTAAATATAAAACACTAATAAATTTTTAAAAAAATGTTGTATCTAGGGATATAATTCTTAAAATCAAACTATTTAAAGATAAAACTTGCTTTATTTGATATTTATATAAATAATTCAATACAAAAAATTTTTTTAGAAATTAATAATACGTTTCTAGAATCAGTAATAATAGTTTGTATAATATAAATAAAATATAAAAAATTCTACTTTTAAAAATTCATCAAATATTTAGTTGAAAAAACTTGACATAGAAACTGACCAAGCTTTTAGGAAACAAATGATAATATAATTTAGATACAAATCATGTAAAATAACCTAATAAAATTTTTTAATATAACTTTGTTATATAGATCAATTTGTCTCATATTACTAATTAATTTTTATGTGATAAATTATAAGTTTGATTAACATGCAATTATATGCTAATAAAAATAGTGATAAAATCAAATAAGAGCCAATAATTAGTCAAAATTAGTTCAAAATTAGTTTTTTATAGAAGTAATATATTTTTAGGTAGTTAGTATAATAAAAGTGATAAAGGATTATAAATACATAATAAATGAAAGTATTTGATATTAAATTTAAAAAATAACAGAAACAGTTCATATTATAATAGAACAAAATGAAAATAATATTTTTTTTTTTAATATAATTTTATTCTACAATAGAAAACTAAAAAATTTTATTTATTAATAAATATCTTTTCTAGTCGCATTTTTGTACATGATTATCTAAATAGTTTAAAAATTAAAGCTTACTATCAAGTTAATAAAAGATTATTTAAACTCTTTCCCATCGATCACTTTTCGAAAAAAAAGTCTAAGAAAATATAAACGCTTACCACTCAATTTCTATTATATTTTTGACTCTGTTAGTTAGTCTTATGGTTCTACAACAGTTCAAACACACTTTTATAACTAGGGAAGAGTTTACTTTAAAAGATATTTTTACTCAATATGGTCAGAAAAAACCAAAACAAACAAGCGTCTTTGAAAAACAAGCACTGTTTTAACTCAACAGAACACCAACAAACCCCCCAAGACACCAGTTGCTTCAACTTCTAGCTCTGGAGAACAACTTGACCTGTCAGCAGCTTCAGACGCTGTCCTTATTGAAAATTTTTTCAAGCCCTTGACTTCTACTCCCCCCAACGTCTTGGATAAGGACGAATCCTCTCCATAGAAGATGACCCCAATATGTAAATAGATCAAAACAAAGATTTCACTGTCATTACTCGTTTAATCCCATTTGCCTGCGCAGCTACCATTTTCAAAAGCCCAAAGGAACTCCCCACTGCCACTATTTCGAAGATTATTAATGCTCACTTTGCTCTCGACGACACGTTCAGGGGAATTAATGTTCGCTACGTTAATCTTGTTCGATCGATCGTGATCTACTTCAATGATCAACAATCTATGGAATCAGCTCTTAATGCAAAATTTCCCGATTTGGATATCAGCCAGCTAGTTCAATATGCTACTTACAAAGAAAATATGCAGTTTCTCCAACGTACCATACGTATCACCGATATCTATCTTAACTTAAAAAAGGAACAACTCACCAACATATTTGCCAAATACGGTAAGATAGTTACTGTGCAAATGTTCACCAGAAATCTTTGGCAACAAGCTTACATCACCTACGAAGATCCTAAAAGTGTCGATCTATTCTATACTCAATAGTCACGTTTTATCTACAACTACTGCGTCCGAGTATACCCAGCTTGCCTCACCCCAGAACAAGTTAAACAACGAAACTATTTTAGAATGAGACTTACCAATCTGCCCTTCAACACCTCTGCTAGGGATCTACAAGATATCACCTTAGCTACTAAAGCTAAAGTTCTCTACATCCCTCATTCAAATAATTATAAACCTTAACCCTTTGCAGTCTTTTACTTCGAAACTGAAGCAGATTTCAACAATGCAGTCAAATAATCCTTTGCATTCAGTGATAATGAACTTCAATGGTGCTCAGCTGACGCAAGATGCTATCATAAATGTGGATCTCCTGAACACATTGTCATGAAATGCTCCCAAATTATTCCATCAGTAAATGACGATCCTATTAATCAACCTAAAACTCCGATCCACAAGCTCCCCTCTGTCCAAAAATTATATAATCGCTTTAAACCTACAGGGTCTAGATCCTTGCTCAAAAGGAATAATGATCGCCAACCTAACCACAACCAATCATCCCCTCCCAAAGAAGTCAATAAACCTGTAACAAACAAAGGCAAAGCCAAAGAAATGAGCCCTGCAGGACACTCAATTGATGACTCAGTTCACAATCCCAATAATAGTAGCAACATGACCAATGATAAGCTTGACAGAATCCTCAGCATGCTAGCGGGCATGCAAAAGGCCATGTCTGATCTTGAAATTCGCATTGCTAAGCTCGAAAAGGCTCAATCAAATTTCCATACCCTACCTTCCTCTCCATCGACAAACACCACAAATAAAGAACATATGGCGCAGCAATCTGCGTCTACCTCTACTCTCCAAAAAAGAGTTCGTATTGCTAATTTCTCTTCAGATGATGATACTAATAAGTCACCTGTTCCCATCGACCTTAAAACGCGAGCAATCATTGAAGAACAAGCCTCTGTTATCGCTGAACAAC
>CAJVPP010000751.1:0-26707 GCA_910592005.1 Funneliformis mosseae
ATTATGTAAAATATGTTATAAATAATAATAATGATACAAATAATAAAAATATAATAAATATTAAGTATGTCCTTTTTAACAGATATAGCAGATTTGGCAGATCTAGCAGATCTGGCATATTTGGCATATTTGACAGGTTCATCAATTTTTGCCGGTTTCACCAGTTATGGTTAATATATTTAATATATTTCAATTTGTCGATCATTTATAATTTTAGAATGATTGGCAAATTTTTATGAACTTCTAGAATGTCGATCATTTGTCGATCAACACTGTATTTAGAAATTCTATATTTAGTAAAATCCCTGACTGTAATCAGAGATTTTCTCAGCGAAGATTAAAATGCTAATATATAGTGAAAAGAGTATTATGTCTGCTTTATTTTAGATCATCTATAGAGGTGAGAAAATCAATTAACATCGTGATAACATGTTTCAAGAAGCTAGCTGAGTAATAAAATTAATATACCTTATTATTATTTTGCAAAATATAAAAGTTTGTTTAATCAAGAATATTAACGATGTAAATATTGGTAAGTTTAATAGTTTGAATATTTCGCTTGATTTTTTGTTTTACTTATACAAGGTGGATAAAAAGATTCACTAATTAGACCTACTTTTTTATATACTTTGCAATGAGTCTAAGATCTTTGGGAGAAATTTTCGTTAATATGACAAATCCAATTAACTCACCAAAAATGAAATATTAATTAGTGATCACATAGAAAATTTCTGTGGCAATTAAGTCAATCTGTTACCCTAATTTCCATTTTCGTTCTATTCTAGCATTATGATCAGGGACACTCATAAATCATTAATTCATGAAAAACTAAATTATTTACTAGAACTTTCAGGAAAAAATGCATGACGATACACAGTTTATTAATAAAACATTAAAAATAGATGCACTGCGGTTAGCATTAGATCAATATAAAGGTATAGCCAATTTTTAAATAAATGGGACAATGCCTGTGATATACTGTATAATGTTTTATATTAATTACTGTGGACTTTCTTTTTTCGTGCAATAACCCTCTATTCTATATTCTAATATACTTACTCGAAAGAAATTATAACACTTTTGTTTTAAAAAAATTGCACATGTAAATTTTGCATTGCATAGCCTAGGCAAAAATATTAACTGCGTATTGATTTCACATGACTAGTCTATGCTATGATCGTAAATCTGAATTTATTTCTTAAAGTGAAGCAAGAAAGATAATATTCTGTTCTATTCCTATACCATTTGCCATGTAATCTATAATTTCCATGTTTTTCATCGCAAATAGGACATAGTGAGCTCCATGGCTGAAGTGATGCAAAATTATAATTATCAATCCCTCTAAAACTATTTTGGAATTTCAAGTATAGGAAGTGCTCTAAGACAGATTTGATAATTAATTCTGGAGTGGGTCTAACTTCAAAAGTGATAAGTCTTTCTTCTTCACATTGCTCGGAAAAAGATGATACTTTGTTTTCTGGCATCAAATTTATGACTTCCAATTCATGTACTTCTGATAATTGTCATGGCTCATTGCCAGTTTCTTTTTTATATTTTTTGTATAATTTAGAATGAATCTTATCTGTCAAAATACTTGGTAACCAGTTAATTTGGTATGTTAATTCAGATAATCGGTGATTAGTATTTTAACAGACTCAGTCATTTTCCTTTTTATATGACTGTAAACAATTTAAATCCCTTTTTTCTCATATAGACTTATTCATTCAAAAAAAAAGATTAAAATTCCCAGACTATTGTAAAGCAATGAGACTATGTAACTATCTCAATTTCATGCTATTCACATTTAATAAAGTAAGATCCTGCTTTATACCTACCTTCTATTTCTTTATCATCATGACCTAATTTGCATAATGGGCAGATGGTTTCTCTCGAGACCCCGCATGCTGTCTCATCAGTAATCCTATAATAATCAAAATTTTCATTACTACATTCTCTATATAGATTAGGATATTAATCCAATATCTTGTTACGATCATAAATTAGTTTAAATTGGATTGCAGATAATACATTTGCTAATGTACTTGACTCAGTTTTTAGAGGAATATATGCATTAGTCAGATTAATTTTTGAAGTCACATGACTCTGATTATGAAGTATCTTCACAGTTTCATTGTGTGAATTTGTCGCTGAATTCATATGATCTATAATATTTTGTATTTGTGAGTAATTGAGGCTTAAAATAGCATCTGCGCTATAGAAGATTTGTTTAATTTTCTCTAGTCCTAATGTATTGAATAATTTATATAATTTTCTAGCTCTAAGGATTTTTTGATGCAAATTTACATCTGTTATATTAGGTAAAAGCTGTTTGATTTCTTGATATACCATAGATGTTGCAGTTTTTTTCTTAACTCCACCAGTAACAACGTTATCAATCCTTTTGTCATATTTTTCTATAAAGTAGTACCAGTACAAAATTGCTTCTTAATTAAGCTTATTAACTTTCCTAAACATACAAACTATATTTTGTGCGATATCTGAAGATGGATCCTATTCTTCTGAAGTTTGATCTAACATAGATATATGTACAGGTGATGATAACTGTTGCTTTAACTCCTATTTCACAATTATATTTTTATCCAACTTGACAATAACTTCATCATGCTGATCGGATTTAAGTTCCTCCATGTCATATGACTCTGATCGTGAAGAATCTTCACGGTTTTCAAGATTACATGCTAATTTAGTTGCATTAACTTGTGATTACTTTGATAAGACGCAAGATGCTAATCTTATGCTCTCAGAACTAGCCTCATAAGATTGTGATAAGTCTTGCTTGTCTTACTTTGAAGTTAACATGTCTGTAACCTTAGGAATTTTAGTCACATCCTGAGAAATTACAAGTGCCTTTTGATCTCCCTGCTTCTTTTTCTGCTTCCTCTCTCTAATCTTATTGCTAATGCTTTTCTTATACGTCTCATCCAAGAAATTGACCATTTCCTCATCATTACCATCAAGGTCACTAGTTGCTCGTCCTACTTTGTTATTGAGTTGGTTTATTACAGAATCGGGTATATCAACAGTTGGTACTGTCACCACTGGCATCGCTTCTTTATCATTTTGTGACTGACCAAATAACAACACCATCCCATCCACTGCTGAACCCTGTTCTAATAATGCAAGTCTAGCCTTAAGCTCTTCAACTCTAGACTTGAGTTCAGCATTCTCAGCATCATGCCTTGCATTCTCTTCAATAATTTGCTTCAACCTCGCATTCTCAGCCTCAACTTCAGCAAATTCCTTTTCAAGTACAGGAATCTTATCATTCTTCTTTCTAAGCTTGGCAATCTCAGCTAAGAGCTTGGAATTTAATTCTCTCAATGAATCAATAGATTGCATGTTCGATAATAATTTTTTATATAAAATAGAATAATTCAAAAGTTCGTTAGCATAGATAAAAAAACTGAGACAAAATGTCACGATTGGAATTACTGATTTATTGATATAAAAAATAAATTACAAGATTCGGTAATACATAAACTTGTTTACAAAGTGAAATAAAGTTTCTATGCTAATACCTGCATTTTTCGCTTGCATACACTACTAATACACATTATCTCACTCCAATCATCGATAAAACAAAAATGTACTTTTAGTTATAGTAAAGCTCCTCCGAAATTTATGTTGTTTGTATTCTGTGATGCTAGTAGAAATTACATTCACTTGAAAGTTCTGAAGTCGTTTTCTTATAAATTCACACTGAAAAGAAGTATATTTCACTTAAATAATTATTCACCAACGCTTCTTTCAAACTACGATACTTTGGTTTCTTTTAAACGAGCTCAGGCTCGAAGAAAATAATATAACGGCGCAGTAAGAAAAAATTAATAGTATTGCGCATTTATTTTTTCAATCAATCGTGATAACGCGATAAAGATCATATTATGCAATCTGAGGCTTAGGACGTACGAAACCTGTTTTTAGCTAGAATTTGGTAAGTTTTCGTACGCATAGTATTTTTCTTCGAAACACTCACAGAGATATTATGTAAACAGAAAACTGTTATTTATATACAAAAAGAATGGAACGAAAGGCCCGTTAAATAATCCTCTAGATAGTCCTCCAACAAGGTCTTTATTTGTATTTACTGCAAATCTGTTTTAAACCCTGTTTTAACTCTCGATTTTCGTGATTGCAGATATTATCGAAATTATGCTAGGTTGTATCGTTTTAGGCGAAAAGAATGCATTTCCTGTTGATTTCAATACAGGCAAGACCATAGGACATCTCAAGATAGTCATCAAGGAGCAGGTAGGATTGGATAGTCCCGCACACAAACTGAAATTATGGAAAATCAATATTCCTGAAAGTGAGAAACATAAGATATATGAAGGAATCGATGTCAAAGTAAAGTTTGGAGGTGAGGAACTGAACAGCGACCTCAATATTATTGAGATTATTTTAAAGGGCAACCTGCTGTTAAACACATCCACATCATCGTGGAACTGCCGCCGCTCGCCACCATTGGTAAGTGTCTCCCAATGGTTTACCTCTCGAATAAAAAATTCGCGTTATCTCACATCTTGTTCCTCTCTAATAGAACAACGTCCGATCAAGCGGTTAAAATTAGAAACAGAAGTAGGAGGTAAGCTTTTGCTGTTTAAGGATTACCAAAACTTTTAATAGGTTACTTTCCTTAGTAATCTTTGTGCTAACGAATTTTTCAGATCCATCATTTAACGACTTATTGGAAGTGGTTGCTCATCTGAAACGTGAATCAACTAATTGGAAAAAACTAGATTTTATCGAACACCCCATTAGAAAAGATCTTCCAATTATTCAACAACCTAAATTATATATTCGAGAAGATTACAAAGCCCTTTATCAGATAGTTAACAAAGAGGAACTTGATCCTAAGTTCCTTATAAACGGCACATCAGGAATTGGCAAATCGTATTTTCTACTTTATCTCTTAATCCAAATTTTATGTAGTTCCAATGATGTCACGGTCATTTTTCAAACAACACAAAGTGAGCTTTTCTATCGTTTTAAGAATTCAAAACTAGGCGTTGGATCTTTTGAGGATATTTCATATTGTCTGTATGATCCCAATACATGGTATCTAGTGGATGCCATGCCCCCTGCCCAAAACTTAAGGCAAAAACTGTACTTGCTGTATCACCTGTTAGCTACAAAGAAAACAAAAACTTTGATGAATTCTCTAAAGTAGTTGTAAACATATACTGCATGTCACCGTGAATAATAAAGGAATTGAAAGTTTGCCAAAAACACATCTTCCCAGGTGTTCCAAAAGATTTGATGCTTAGGCTTTATGATAAAGCAGGTGGAGTGCCACGATATGTTATTGAAATGCCAAAACTTTAATTAAACAAGCTGAAAGTGAAGAAGTAATTGTTGAACTATCTTTAAGGCGCATTGAAAATTCTATTTTGAGCATCTCAGACTTGAATGAATTTTTACTATGCTTCTCAAGTAAAGCTACTTATGTTAAGATCAGCAGTTGTATTATTCATCGATGGTTGGATTCTACGTACACTTACAATAATCACTCCCTCCGTTGGGCCTTCAATTATGTTTATAATAAAATTATGGATAAACTAGAACAGAATAGATAGGACAAACTCTTGCGAAGAATTTGGGATCCTTTTGATTCTTCTAATGCTAGAGAAATTTTGTTTGAGACGTATGTGCTAAACATTTTTAAGCATAGAAACGATTTTGAAATAAAATGTCTAGAAGAAACTGAGATAAGATTTCATATGATCATTTTCAATAGTGATAGAGAAATTAATCTTTTCTTTTTGGTTTATTATTAGAATGAAGAACAACACTTCCTAATTTTAGGATTTGAAGAATACACATATATCCGAACTGTAAAAGATCTGTTAAAATATAATGAGGACAACATCGTCATCCGTCCGACTGTGACAAATTTTAGAGTAGTAGATTTAATTCTGATGCAAGATAAAATATTTCAAATTACGGTGTCTAACAAACACCCCATTAAAAAAAATGAGCTCATCAAGGTAATTCAAAATATGCCAGCCTTCAAAAGAGGAAATAAAATTCGATTTTTTTTCGTTGTGCCGGATGATGTTTACAATGGGTTCACATATCAAAAGTATGTAACAAAGCATAAAGATAAAGATAAAGATATTGATGATAAAGATTCAGATGATTCAATGTATCGGCCAGTCAAACAGGAGTCCCCTGTTCTGAGGTTTGTAGAGCAATGGGTTTTAAAAGTCGACTTATCTGCTAAATAAAGTAATATATTATAAGGTTATGTTATGGTGATTATTTTGTTATTTTATGGTGATACTATAATACAAAATACCTAATAAAGCATAATTTTACATTTTTAAGCGAAAACATATTTTTATTTATTATGAAAATGAGAAAAGTCTAGCCCAAAAGATATTGTATTTGTAATGAAAGGCATTGACTCCGCAGTGAGATTTTGCTATTTTTTTCAGTAAATTCACTTAGCGAAATATATGACATGCTTTCAAGGGAGGGAGTACGTGAAGACTAGGCCATTTACCCTGCGTCATATTATTTCTTCGCTCTTACATTTACGGTAAATTTCTACAATTATCGCTAATATTGCTAACTACACTTTCATTCATTCGGGAAGTTTGATAGTGTAATCGTGAAGAATCTTCATGATCAAAAATCACGTGCGCGTGAACAATTGTTCACACTGATCACTTTGCCAAGAAAAAAATATTCATGCGAAAGATAAATACAAAGTTCAGGACTTAGCCTGTGATACATGACGTCTAGGCTAATATATATGATTATTTTTTCAAGCGATACCCCTCTATCCTAGCTCTCTTTCTATCCAATTTATCCTCTATACATGCCTTATCTTCCAACAAGCTAATGATTATACCCAAAACCTTCTTAACACCCTTACGCAATGTTTTATATTTTTTGGAGTTCTCAACCAGAGTCTCTTTGACAAATTTGATGCTAAAGGGGGCTTTACTCGCCTGTAAAATTTCACCTGGAGAATAGAGGAGAAAATGCCAATCCCTGACAGACGTCACAACCCCATACAGATAGTCAAAATAGTTCTCATTTCGCTTTCATTTTCTCTTGTTTGTTTGTCAAGTTGTTTGATATTCTGAGCAAAGCCTTCTGTTAGCTTTTGTTGGACTTTATCCTCTGTGATGCAAATAAGCTTATCAGATTTCTATAAGTTTATATTTTGCAGTAAGTTAACAGGTCCCTCTAGGACTACATAGGATCTAGTAGTATGTAGGAGGAACGGATGAACTGGATTCGGATGAGCTAATCTCAGAGGAACTACTCTTAGATAAACTAGTCTCAGATGAAGTAGACTTAGGCAGAATATTGGTTAAGACTGTCAGATGCTTTTGGTCACTTTCCATTTTGATTATTTATCTATTAAACTTAATAACTTTGACTGAAAAAATAAAATTAATAAATGATATCCTGATCCTCTAACCCATATATATGTAATTAGTTTTCATTAAAGAGCTCAAATGCCATTACCTGATCATAAGGCTGTTCTCTTTTTCGAAAATTGACTATAGTATAGTTTTGCATTAAGGAGGAATGGTTGTCTGACGAATGTTGAAGGGCTTAATGGCGATGGTTATAGCATCTGATAAATTCTTCGCACTATTTGATATGACTGCAAATACTGCCTCTAATTTATGCAAATAGCTAGGAAGAAGTGGTTTACCAGTTTCAGGAAGAAATCTATCTTTTTTTAGAAATATATTAAACCATTTAACTCCTGGCACTCCTGGATCCCTCAACTGTTCAGAAGAAATTGAATCCTAAATCTAAGTAAGAAGAAGTTTAACCTGCTCTTCATCTCTTTCTAATGATCTAAATATCTGAGAATTATCCTGTTGGCCTCGATTTTTTGCGTATCAAGTTACACCTCCATTAGATATGCGCAAGTCTTTAATTTTAGCAGAATGGACGCAGAGTATTATCATTATATCAGCTAGAACTTGCACATCGGGTGTATTAGATATATCATAGAAATTGAGTCTCTCCTTAACCGATTCTAATTAGAAGTGATCTGGAAAATTAATCCTTTCATTTTCACGTTGATTCCTATGCTCCTTTTGAATCTTATTAGATGCGCAGGTTGTTTTTTCGTCTAATATAGCAGAGATTATTTTTTCTGAGGTATTAAGTTTTCGCAATTCTCTTCAAAGCCTACTAAGACAGGACGTGATAGTGATAAAGTTAGGGGGCATTATAGTTAAAGCTTTGGTTATCGCCTTTACTTCTTGTTCACTAAGATTATCTCGAACAATACGTTAGGCTATACTTTCGATGGTTTCTTCATCTGTGATGATGTCAGATACTTGACATATATTAACATCTTCTCCTTTTTTGAAGATTACCCGACTTCTACTTTGACAAATTTTCTGATCAGGAATTAGTATAAATGCCTGCTCTCTACTAAAATTATATCCTTTTTGAAAGCGCTGACGACCCTTGTCTCTTTTCAATTTATCTGTCAAAAGCTTAAGTAATTCTGGAGCATGCTTACTAAGTTCTTCATCACTCATATCTTTACTGAGTTTGTGCTCTGCAACGTACTTTATTATAATTGCAGACATGGTTGTGTAGATATAGCTTGTAAAGTAACTACTAGATTATGTGCAACCCTTAGGTTATTCTATATCTGAAAAAGTTCAATTTGAAAAATTTATTCTGCTATTTATCTACCCCATGGTCAGTAAAAATTATTAGAGGGTTAGAGAAAGGAAAAATATATAACTCTCGCTCTAATCACATTGATTTGAAATTTACGAATAGATAGGATATGCAAAAAAATATATAGCCAAGAACCCCTATTCCAAGGCTATGAACAAATTATCTATATTGATTTACATTTTAGTAAAGTACATGCACTAGAACTAATATATGCTCTGACCTTAAAATATCTATCTTGATAAATGCATCATATAAAACACTTGACCTATACTTTGACGGAGCTAAATTCAGATGATGGAGAAATTTCATGAGTATGTCATTCCTCCAAGCTTTCATCTCTTCATTCCTCCAGCATAATTTTAATAGTCAGCATAAGGTGAGGTTGTGCTAATTAGCTTTGAGTAAAATCTGCAATAGGCTTATTTTTTCATTAATCACTGCTAGTAAACTTCTTTCTGATACAATATCCCAGATACGATAGGAAATGAAAGAAAGATATCTTCTTAATATTGGTAATTCATGTAAAAGCGGGATTAAAAGCCTTTCTTCTTTCTAATGCATATACCTTCTGAGTAATAATTTATGATATACTGGCCCATTTATAGCTATCATGCAATTAGTTTTAGGATTATAGATTTTTTTGTGAGCTTTTATCGATTGGTCTAATATGTCTATAGCATTAATATGAAAGTTATTTATAACTTATCTTAATACCGAATAATTTAAATACACATATTATTATAAAATTAAAAGTGAAAAGTGGTTATATCCTAAAATACTTACATAGATCGTGTTACTTGCTGGTATATCAAGAGAGATGGTTCTATTTGTGAGGGAATTTGTACTCATACTACTGGTTGTTCAAGACACTGGAAATTATATGAAAAAAATATGAAAAAAAGATCATGCCTGGTTTGTGGATTTCCTACTGATACTGATTCAGGGTATTGCACCAAATATTGTTTCAAATATTCTGCAAAGTATCATGCAATGAATTATCGAATAAGACAGAAATATGAGGCCAAGACCTTTCAACCCAGAATCCCCTTTGAATTGTCTGCCGAGGAGTAAGTAAATAATATTAATAGAGCTTGAAACCAGTATAAAAATATGAAGGCTTCTCCAGAATTATTATATAAAATATTAGAAGAAGACTTCATCTTTAAAGTATGTATCCTGGCCGAAGTATGGTATATTTACATTAATATTTCATTAGGTGAAAGCTCGCTATAGCCATACTAAGTATCTTTTTTATCTATTCAGTAAATTTCTTTTCCTGTTTGGTATGGAGATAACGCGGAAGCATTTTTACTATCAAAAGACCCAACTAGATGGTAATGTCTACCATTCTTATCTATACCTAAAATTTCAACCCATATATTGCATGTAGTGCTGAATTCAATAAGCTGAGTTTCGCTCAAACTGTTATTAAGCCTGATTTTTTAGTACTGCGTGATACCTCTGTGTTATTGAATACTTGAGCCATTTTAGGAACTAAATCCTGAAGATAAGAAATCGATTCAGAAGTATTCAAGCACCTCTTAATATCATCAGTTTTATATTTTGCCCTATCATCGATATCTTTAGCAGGTGTACAAATTTTTAGTAATTCTAGGTAGATTTGATGCTTCTCAGCTCAAGTTGCGGTTATGAGTCTATCTTCTCTATAATCTTTACGGAAAATAGCCTTAACAACTATTTCATTATCAGTACCAGCATCTTGTAACTGCCTATAAGCCCTAAACCATTTCATATGATTGTAATTCCCATACTTTGAGATGAAATTCTCGGTCAATGATTCAAGTGGAATCTCATAACATTTCACAATATGATGCCGGTCTAAAGAGTACATCTCTTCTAAAGTCTTTTTTGATTTATTCTCTAATAATTCAACAGTCTCACGATTGACAATAGTAGCATTAGATACATCTGCTATCTCCTCTGCTTTAATGGTAGAGAAACTAGCCTTCACTGTTTAGGATAATGACATCATAGTATCTTCAGGTTTAGGAATAAGTTCTATGACAGAAATTACCATACCTGCATTTCGGAAAAAATCAACCATCCTCTAACCAAATAAGTGCCAGAAACAGAATCTTTTCAACATATAGGCCACCCATAAATGAACAGTTGATACGTCTTTATTCTGATGATAGAATCTATATCTGAAAATATTCCTCTATTCTGAAGTTCCTGGGAAAGACATTCGCATTTGGCATTCAACAACCATTGGAATAATCCTTTCTCTGTGACTAAAATATTAGAAGATCTCTACTCAATATGACATATATAATCTTTAATGCATTGCATGTGAAATAACATCTGATTCATTCTGGTATTCATTTCTATATAGCTGTTAAAGATGCAGAATGCTCATTTAAACTTAGGATTGGTGCAAAACACTCCTATCTTTAGAGTACTAATATAGGCAACTAGTTCTACGTCTTTCCATGATTCTTCTACATTGCTGAAGTCATGAGCCTTTTCCACTGAATCAGATTTACCATGATATTTCTTGATCCGTAATTCTGGAAAATCAGTCTTAAGAGCACAAATAATCTCTTGCATATCCTTTCTAAGATGGCAGATAAGCGAAGCACTTTTCCGATTCTCAAAAGGTAGTGAAGAAATTTGCTTGGCCCAATCCCAAAGTTGGCTAACACAGCTTCTTTATTGAGAGCCAAGCGGAATGTCTTACCTTTCTGAGGCTGGTAAGTATTATGAATAATAAAGAAAGGTATATCCTTGCAAAGAGCTTTAATCCATTCAATGTTAAGGTCTGTTAAATCATTATCCATAACAATAATGTGCCTAGCATCTTGGATTAATTTATATAATTTTTCTATTGATTGTCCGGTCAAATGACTCTGCACTTGAGCAATTATAGACACTATTTCATCAAGCCATAAATCATATTAGCTCAGATGACATTTACATTTTTTACTACATTTACAATTATTAGCAATATGATATAAACTCTCTATCTGGCATACTACCCTTTTGTGATCAGGTAGATTTATATTACTATTGATATCGCAATATGACTTAAGATTAAGTCTGGTAGTAACAGCATTTGAATAGGAGTAGCGTGTGGATAATACTAGCAAATTTACATCATCAGATATAGTAAGATGTTTAAGAACATATGTTTTTCCTGTTTCTTAGGACGACCCTACATAAATATCGCTTTCATTTGGTAATAGTCTTACATATCTCTCTTTGTATGTTTCTGTAGCTGTAAAGGCTTCATTATACTTGACCTAAGATAGCATTTTTACAAAAGCTTTAGGAAAACCTAAACCCTTTATCCTGTAAGAGGCCTGTGGTGAATTTTTATTTTCTTGCTGAATTTTTTCTGCAATAGATGGGTCATATTCAAAAACTTTTCCAGATATATCACTACCTTGCTGGAAGCATTTTACGATGAATTTACTACTACTAGTGTATACACGACAAACTAACGCTAATCCTTATCATGTATACATTTGTAGAGTGAACACCCTAGTAGAGCTTTTCAGTTAAAATATACAAAGTTTTCTGAGTCCTTTTCTTCGATAGTCCAATCTCTAAGATAGTTAGAATACTTTTGCAAAACTAGATTTGCGAATTTCTGTAATACATCTAGACCCACAGATATTCTTAGCAGATTATTATTTTTTTCTGTATTAAACATTTGAGGTCTTACTTCAAACCCTAAGCTAGTAGGTGGTTAAACCCTAGCATGATCAAGTTTATTTCAGCTATTATCTAGTGAAAATTAAAGAATACGCGTTATATGACTTTTTTTGCTGAACCAATTAGACGAAGGTTAAAATTCTAACCAGGTAATTTCTGATCAATAAACTTGCCAAATTTTTCATCAGTTAAGGTATAAACTAATTTAGTGAGTGCTTTGAGTTCATAATAGTCGATAAGGAAAGCTGGTGCATATAAAATATGGTAGCTACACTTGCTAGGGTCTGAAGATGTAGCAATTACTAATCCCTTGAAAATATCTTTCTAGTCACAGTCAAGAATTCGATACAAAGCTTTTATAAAAGAGCAACAGATTTGAATAAATACTTTTTGCTCTTTAACATTAGCAGTTTCCATATCTTCTTTCGACGCATCAATATCAATCACAGCTCTTAAAAGTTTTTAGCCATTAATACATTTGTGAATCTCAGGTAAACTATATACTTCTGAAATGTCATCTGCAACAGAAAACTTCAAGGCTTGATTGTCTTGATCAATTTTTATAACTAATTTATTTTCAACCTCATCCCGGTCGTAGGCATTATATAAGCTAGAGCCTTTTTCATTTGGAAAGAGGAATGAATAGAATAGAAGAAATTCTAATGAGCCTTTTTCATCTGATATATCTCTAGGCGAAGATAGGAAAATTTCTCGAATGGCATTTAGTAAGTTCTTGGAAGAAAAATTATCATTAAACTTTTTCTACCTTAAAGTATATGTCACATTAATCTTTCGCTCTTTTACATTTAATGGTTGAACTAATGGAATCTTGATAGTACTAGTTGAAGCGCAGGAAGCTTCTTCACTATTTGACTCATAATTAGACTTGTAGTTATTATAATCATCTGATCTCAAATCAGATTCATCATTATAGCTATCTGAATCACTCAAGTATTTATCGGATTTGGTGCCATTATAACAAGCGAGAGTTCTGCAATCAGTTTGGTCAAAATAGTTGAGGTATACATGTCGTTAGTTTGAAAATACTTATAGTACTTTATAAAATTCAGAAATGTTCAATTTATTTTTTTTGGTAAATACAAAAAGAAATAATAGTAAATTTAGTAGGCAAAACATAAAAGGAAGGCAACCAAATATGCAACTGAAAGATGAAGGCTTCTCCGTAATCATTGTATAAAATATTGAGAGAAGCCTTCATTTTTCTAGATATGTATTTGGGTATGATATAAATGGGCCAGCTATGATAATACAAATCGCATTTCTAACCACAAACACAAAATTGGCATACATATACTGGCAACTAATAGGTAATAGTTAGATTGCAAAATAGTGCACTTCTGGCAATCAAATAGGCTAGGCTAAGATAATACATATTGCATCTCTAATTCTCTAACCAACGGATCATCAGACTGGAGCTAGGAAGATTTCAGAAATATATGGATACAAAAATATGTAGCACAATATATTTTGGAAATATTTAATTATTTTTTTTCATTCTTTGAAAAAAGAGATGTATAGCAAGCTAATAAGTAAATCGTAAATAAAAAATAAGCAGATATATCTGAAAAAGTGTAGTCTTCTTCATAATCTATTATATAAAAATTGGAAGAAGACTACACTTTTCTAAATATATACTTAAGTATAATATAGCCTCTACGTAATATAGAGGTATACAAAAAGAGATACAAAGTTGGCTGGCCTCTCTTGAACACTTCAGAAACTCAAATAAATACATTCTCTTTAGAGTAGTCTTCTACATAATTATTATATAAATATTGGCAGAAGACTACCCTAATACTAATATATTCTCGGGTATTTCATCTAGGGTAGTCTTCTTCGGAATCTTTATATAAAATAATGGAAGAAGACTACCTTATTACTAGTATGTATCTGGGTATGGCATAAAGGCTACATCTCAATGGTATGTACTTGGGTATAGTATAGCCTTCTACTGTAATTTTTATATAATAGATTATGTAGAAGGCTACACTTTTCTAGATATATACTTAGGTATAGTATAAATAGGCTGACCATGATAATACATATTATACCTCTAACCTCAGACGTGAAATTGGCATACATGTAAAAGTGAAGCTTTCTTCAGAAATATTATATAAAAAATTGGAAAAAGGCTTTATCTTTCTAGATATATACTCGGATATGGTATAAATAGACTGGTCACAATAATACATATTGCATCTCTAACTTCAGACATAAAATTGGCATACATATATCGGCAATAAATAGGCAATAGTTGGGTTGTAAAATAGCATCAGCTTCGATCTTTCAAATTGTATATCTCAAAATTACTTTATCTTAGTAATTAAATGGGTCAGACATGATCCTTTGAAAGTTATGCGAATTAAACTTTTTATATATAGTACTCGCAAGGATATTACTATGCCTAATATTTACTATATATTCGATTAAGATGAAATATGATAGAAATACCTACAGAATATGAATATACTTTATAAGATAAATAAGATAAATATTATACTTACTTGTTTTGTAATAATGGTCTAACAACATCTCGTAAAATTATGTATTGAATTTTGCATGACAGGCTGTCATTGAAAATAGAGGTAGCAAATTAACCGCGCTATCTGTCATCTTTTTTTTATATCACTTTAGCCCCTAGAAAGGCAACCAAATAGGCGTAAAGGGAAAACACTCTAACATAGAATTTAGCACCCAATCAGATGCAGGAGGCTAGCATCTTTAACATAAAACCAGATATCTAAACAGCTGCAGAAAGCCAGTATCAACAATATAGAATTTATCATCTAAACGAATTAGAAATAAGAAGAAAGCAGATACCATTAGATTATGACATCACCATTAAATTAAAGCATTACATCCACCATTATACTATGAAGTCATCACTATATTATACAGGAAACAGTTAAAATAATGTTATAAATACAAAGGAGATACCTGTATGTAGGTTATGAAGTCATTATCAGATTGTGATATTAGGTTATGAAATTACCACTAGATTATATAATTAGATTATGAAATTACCAGCAGACTATGAAGCTACCACTATATTATGAAACTACTAGCAGACTATAAAGTTACTATTATATTATAAAGATACTGGTAGACTATGGAGTTACCATTATATTATGAAGATACCAGTAGACTATAAAGTTACCTTCATAACTTAATCTAAATTACCAGCAACTTCATAATATAATTATATTATGAAGTTGCTGGCGACTAATTATCTATCTATAAGTTTTATCTTTAATTTCTATAATATTCTTAATATGACAAAGAACTTTTTTTAAAAATAGTACTTATAAGTATTTTTAAATTTTAATTAAGTTATAACTTAATTATATTATAAAGAAATTTAATTATACTATAAGTTACACTATTTTTTTAATTATGATGTTCTTCTTTAAAATTTTTTAATATTCACTATTGAATTAAAATTAATATTAAGAAGATCAACAATAAAAATTTTTAGAATATTAATTTCTTAATCTATAAATAATTTTTAAGTAATACTAATTCTTAAGGTAGTAAGTATTTTATTTTTTCTTTTAATATTATAGTTAATTGATTATTCTGAATTACCTTTATTTAATTTAGAAAATATGTTATTTTAGTAATTTTATTAATTAATATAAGAGACAATTTTTATAATTAAAGTAAACTTACTTTTGATTATTAATATTTCACTTTTATAATTAAGATACTGTTTATCATAATGATCATTTGATTCTAAATTATTTATAAAAGAATTAATAACATTAATTATAAATAAATTTTCTTTATATAATAACTCAAAAATTTTAGTAAATAAAAGTATAATTCTTGATTTATTACCTTTTGCATTTCTAATAAAATTTTAAAAATTTTTGTATTGTAATAATTAAGAAAATTAAATATCTAAAATGAATTAATATATTAAATATAATTTTAAGAACTTTGCAGTAAAAAAAGAAAAAAATTTTTTGAATTAATATTAAATCTAAATTTATTTTACTAAACAAATAACACTTAATTTATATAGTTAAAGCTTATTATAGTGAACTTCTGGTTTCATTCAATTTTATTTACTATAATGAATATTTACAAAAATGAAAATTTTTTTATAATGAATATCTTATAAATAAAAAAAATTTTTCTTATAATATGATTTTTATGTAACTTTATTATTTTAAGCATATAATAATATATAAAATCATATAATATAGACTACTTTACATTATCTTGAATATACTTATTAATTTTTAATTTTAAAATATTAAGATTTTTCAATTCTGTATAATAAATTAAAATATTATTAGCAGATTTTTAAAATATTGAATAATCTTTTTTAAGTTACTTAATGCTTTTTTATCAGTAATAATATTTATTTTCAATTTATTATTCTCTTCTATATATCTTTTTTAGAACTTGAAATTACTATAGCTATAATTATTTTATCTAATAATAATACTACTGGTATTTTATTATCAATATGAATAAATTTTTCAACTATAATAAGATTTTGTAAATTTAGTTCATCAATCATTTGTTATAATTCTAAAATAATTTATCAATATCATCACTATTAAAAATATTATCACTATTATCGAAATCATTTTTCCAGTATTAGATAAAATACTTGTTTTTTTTTAATAATTTCTAATTGTATTTGATTTTACAACTTTTCATATTTTGTTTACAAATATTATAATATCAAAAATATCAATTAATGTTATATTAGAGTTATTTTCTTAAGCTATATCATATACTTCTACTTTATTTGCAACTAATAACTTTCTATATTAAGTCTAAAATTATAAATATATTATATAAATATATATTAAAAATTTAATAATTTAATTATTATCTTAAAACTATTGATAATATCAGTATTTAAGAGTTATAAATAAGTAGTATATTAGGAAAAAGAAAGTATATATTAATATTTGATAATTGAATTCCACTTATTAAATGTGTAAACATATTATTTGCTAATAATAATATATGCTAATTTTGCTATATTATTATGATCCAGTGCAAAAAGATATATACCTCAAAAAATCGTTAATAAAAAAAATTTTATTAATAAACTTCTTTTTTTTTCTTATTTAAATTTTATCAGTACATATTCAGAAATATAAAATATGAATATTAGGTATTATAATCAGAATTATCATAGTGATTGGACTCATTATCAATAATTGTACATTTTTATCAGACTTAAGATATTCCTTAACGATTTTAAGCGCTTTTCTCTAAAACCTAACTACAACCTTCAAATTAATTTTTTTTTAAATGCACTTAGAAGTGTATTTTGAATAGATAAAAGGTTTAGATGTAGATCTAACCTTATAACTTTGCCTTTTATAACAGCTTAAATACCCTAAATTAGCTGAAATTCACAGTGATAGGGAGGGGTAAAAAAAACTTGATAATTGTATTGTTCTGCTATTTTAATACAAGAAAATGTCACCTTTTCTTTGTATACTTTAATAAGTTCTAAAAGTTCTGGTCTTCGTAATTCATTAGAAAAAGCAATATTATGAGCAGTTAACCAATTGGCTATTTCTTTTTTTTGTGCTTGAAGTTGAAATGCTTTCAGCTTGTCGTTTATAATATCTTGCTCTATCTATGTGAATGTTTATTAGCCTATACTTTTCATGAAGTGTTTTACAAAGTGTCAAAAAAAGGTTTTCAAAAATTTCTACATTAAAGTTTCTATGATAATCCACTTGATTAGAAACAATGTTAGCACTTTTGACAACTTCAGGAATATCATCTCATCCTTTAGCATTATTTCTTTTTCATCTTCGACTTTCTAAAGGTTTAATTGTTAGATCCCAAATATGAACAGAGTTGAAACAAGTTCACCGCATAGTTTATTAGAAGGTCCATTTCAGAATACAATAATTGCTTCAAAAATTATTACCAATAGACTATGTCCAGGTATTAAAATAACACCTTGATGAGAAACCAATGTATTACGAGAAATATAATGTAAATGGCAATATGACTCATCAAGAAAATCTTCTGGATAACGTGAAACATTATTATTGCCTTCTAAATTAGCAAAATGAAATTGAAGATAACGACAACGAAATGCAACATTATTTGGAGATTCATGAAGAATATTTCTTCATTCTCCTTGACCATAATAATATTCTAAATGATGTAATAGCCAAAGAAGCTGCTATTTAGAAAATGTATATCCTTGTTCAGAAAGATATTGACATAAAATAGGTGTAGAAATTTGCTCAGCCGTTTTGTTAGCATTTAAAATTTTCACACGTAAAAGTTCTGAAACATTCTTATTAAATTGAGATTTTGGTCTTCCAAGAGTTTTATGTGGCATAAAAGTACTGTTGTTACGTTTTTTCTAATCTAACATCACCTTCCTAATTATACACTCAAAAATGCCCAATACCTCAGCAACTCACTTATGTAATATAAGCTTCTGATGGTCTCTTCCTACAGAACTAACCTCAGAAAAATAATTATAAAGGTTAATTATCATCAATTTTTCATTGTTTGTTAATAGTGTAGCATTTCGTTTTAAAGGAGAAGAGGATATGATACAGTGTGTAATGAAAAAAATAGCGGTTGATAAAATAATATTTTTTTACAAATAAAACATAGAAATTTATAATGTCGATCATAAACAAATCATTAATTTAATATTTCCAAATTTAGAAAAACGCATTTTTAAAAGTAAATTTTTTTATTTTTGTTTATTTTTATGTTATTTTCTTTGCAACGATGGTTAATACAAAATTAGAAGCTCAAAGACAAACAATTTGACATTACTGGCTTAATAGTATTAATTCAGCAAAGGAAATACAAAAAAAAACTGGTATTTCCCTTCGTACTATTGAGCGTAATCTTAAAAAGCTTAGAGAAATAGGTAATATCAATCATCAGTGTAATAATGGTCAGAAATCAAAGGTTATACTAATTATATCCCAGGCTATTGGGCAATATATGCACAAAAATACTGCAATTTCGACCTGTCAACTTGCTGCAAAAATACAAAATACCTATAATATTTCCATTTCACATGAATCCATCTAGAGACATATAAAAAAAAGAATATGAAAGTTCTGTTCCATTAGCAACTCCAATGCTCACAAATCGGTATATTAAAATATGAAAAGCATGGGCATAAGTACATTTAAATGATAATTAGGATCAGACAATATTCACTGATGAGACAGCATTTGACCTTTTTCGAAATAAGGTCAGTCAATAGCATAAAAATGGTAAAAGACCCATCTGGAGGTTGCCAAAATCTCGTTAAAAAGTGATGGCATGGGGAGGAATTTCAAAAAAAGAAAAAATACCTCTCTTTTGTTTCACTAATATTATGGATGGGCCATTTTATGTAAGTATATTGCAGAACTAGCTTCTACCTGCTGCAAGAAATATGTATAGAGAAAACTGACGTTTGTAACAAGACAATAATCTGAAGCACACTTTACATATTGCAAAGGAGTTCATTGCTAAAAATTCGATTCGTATTATTGATTGGCTATCCAATAGTCTAGATCTTAATCCTATTGAAAATATGTGAACGATCGTCAAAAATAATGTTGAAAAGCGGATGCCTCAAAATATTAATGAGTTGACCAAATTTTTGGTTGAAGAATGGGATGCAGTTCCTCAATCAACAGTGAATAATTTGGTTATGTCCATGAAAACCAGATGTGAAATGGTTTTAGAAAAAAACGGCGATAGAATATCGTATTGAAATTTTTTTATCTAATAAAGGAATTGATCGGCTTTTAAATAAATTTAAATTCATTCAAATCGGATAGGTAGTTTTTGAGATATATTGCTTTTTGTCACCGCCATTTTTTTCATTACACACTGTATAACCTACTAAATTTTTTTTATAAATAAATTAGAGATTAAAGATTAATTATTAATATATTAAAATACTGAAATTTGTAAATTGTTAAATTAACTGACTAACCCAAGAAGTTTTATATTCAAAATTTGAATTAATGACCATAAAATTATAGTAAGTATTTGTAACATAGTGAATTTTAAGAATTAGGTATATTAAATCTGCATATGTGAAGTCTGATAAATATTGCTGTGCTATTTCAAAAAAGTATTCATATGCTTTGCTACTATGTATCCAAGATAATAATAGTATTATATTGTAATATTCTTGATGTGCTATAATAAGTAAAATCTGTAATAATAAAATAATCATTATTATTTATAAACATTGATTATAAAAAATTAAGTTCATATAATACCATTGAATCAATAAGAAAAGATAATATCTTATAAGTTTAATATGCTAAAAAATTATGATTATTTGAAAAAATCTCTTCATATTTATTTACTGCATTTTGAATATATTGTTTAGGAAAAAATTATCTATCATAACCATTCTGATTCTTTCATGATTAGAAATATTTCAGTTAAGACATGAATCAATTAATTCTTCTTTTAAAATAATAAAAAAACAAAATATTAATAATTTATAATAATAAGTTTAATATAAATAATAAATTAAAATTTAATTACTAATAATAAACAAATAAATTAATAATTCTTATTTTTAAAATTAATATTTAAAGTTTGAGAAACTTCATATAAAAATTCATGAAAAAAAAGTTGATATGCAATGCTATCATCTTATTTATCAACATTTAAAACATCCTCATGATATAGAGCAGAATTTGGAGATTTAGACAATTATAAACTTAAAAAACTATCTCTAAAAATTAACATTTATGCATCACTAAAAATATTATTTTGTTCATTTTTTTTATGTGTTTGGATCTGAAATACAGATAATAGAACCAACATTTGAAATTATAAAACAATATAATTTGATATCTGCAGACCTTGTTAAAGTCTCTGAATATCATCTTTTAGCTATTTCATACTGAATATATCATATGACTGTATATAATACTGTAGTCATGTAATATACCTGACCTTGTTTGCTTGAATTAAAACTAAATAAAAGTATGTTTGGTTTGTTTATTTTGATTTTTAACTAAAATAAAATTTTACCTTTCAAAAACTACGAAAATTTTCAAAGAATAATACAGCGGTATAAAATTTGCCATCAACGTGGTGATTGTTATTGGGTTATTACCACAAATACTAGTTGTGAATTTTTAACAGTATTTAGAACTTTAAAAAGAATAGATGACACCAGAACTATTAATTTGAGGCTTCATTCTGGTCGACCATCCTTAATTAAAGATTCACAGTAAAGCTAGCTGAAATGATTTGTTGTAGCAAATTTAAGCTGTGATAAAGCAAATAAAGGTCTGACTAAGTACTAATTATTTAGTACCAAATTTGTAATATATCGTACATTAATAATAAACTTTAAAATTTTAAGTTTTACATTGAGCCAAAAAGCGTTCAGAGACTTTTAATAGAGTCTGTAAATAAAATAAATTAATAATAAAGAAATAAAGAATTAAATAACCGATACAAAAAATAAATTAATTTTATATACTATATAATTCATCAATAAATTTAAGTTTAGTTTCAGTATTGATTTGTATAATATTTTTTTGAGCTTTAATTTCTATTAATGCACTATCAGCTTCAATTGATAGTATATAATTTTAAATGTATAGCAAATTCTAAAACTTGATTGTAAATTTCATATATATGAGATATATTTTTGATATTATTTGGAATGATTCCAAGTATAAATAGTGATACTTTAGGAATTAATACTTGTAAAATATATACATAGCTATTGCATTATTAGTTTGAATCATTTTTATAATAGTATCAATTTTGTTATAAAAGGATATTAATGTTTCTTATAATAGTAATATAGACCTAAAATTACATTCAAATTTATAGAATAACGTAATTTTTCTTTAAGTTTTGTATTGTCTGTTGATGTAGTGATTAGTCTATTATAATTGATGCTATTTAAGAATCTTTTAAATTTAGCTATATTTTCAAAGCATATTGACGGATCATCAATTGTTAAATCTAATTATGTATATTATACACTAAATTAAAAATAAATATTAAATTAAAAATTTTATGTATCAATTTTATGACAAAATAAACTATTTACCAGATACTTTAGATTATTCTTTCTGCAAAATTTTTTTGAAAAATAGTATATGTTTGTAAACTACTATTTGCTAAAATAGTTAAAAAATTAGAAAATTATTTAGGATATTTAATATTTTGAAGGCCTTTTCCTTCATTAATACGTTTTATTATTTCTATAAAAATTTCACATAATCCAGAAAAAATTTGTTTATCTTTAAAGACTTCAGCTCATCTAATTCTTATTAATTGATTCTAAAATTTAGTGGCACAATCTTCTAGATTATTAAAGTATCCTAATAATTCTATAACATTTGCATTTTTACAATATTGATAAAATGGTAAATTATTATAAAGAACTAAAGGAGTGTGTTTGTGATTTTTTTCTTTAGAAATTGATTTATCAATTGCATTCTATTATTAAATAATAATATACCATTTGTAAGTAAATAATAATAAGTATATATTATTATTAAGTATAATTTATTTATAAAAGATTACTTAATTACCAAAAAAACTTTTGATGTTTTCAAATCAAAACATTGCTTACAAAATTGATTAATTTCTTCGATATATGTTAAATATTTAGTACTTCTAATACAAAAGTAGTGCTATCATTTATCTATTTTACTCATGATCATAAAGTATCTAAAAGCTAATCATTTTCTTTTTTATCTAAATCTTTCCAATGAAATGGTAATTTGATTTTATTTTCAAATAATTCTCATATTATAATCTTCAGAAGTAGTGTACCACTAAATGTAATTATCAAACCTACATAATGTAAATATAATTTGACTTTTTTATCGTTTAATCTAATATAAAGTTTTCTTTTTTTTAAAATTTCTGGACTTTGATTTGAAAAAAATTGTATAATCTTAAAGTTTTTATCATAACTTTTACATATTTTATTTTTAATGTGACAGTCAAGAGATCTGGATCATAATTTCTATCAAAATAAACTTTTTTACTATATATATATATTTTAGTTTTTGGATCAATAATTGATCTAACTTATAGATATTTTGAAAGTGTTAATTTTGTATGTTTTATTTTATAAAGTAATTTTTAATATAAAAAAATTTTAGATATTATCATATGATTTAGAAAATTAATTTTATTTTTTTTCTTTCTCTTTATTAATGTAATAATAATTAAATTTTTTATACATTGTAATAGATTATAATTTAGATTATTATAGTTAAATAATTTACCATATATATAATAGTAATAATGTAACACTAGTCAAAATAGTCCAAATCAGCTAAAAATCAGATGGTTGATTTTAAGCTGATTTTGATACTATTTATAGCTGATTTACCATGCTTTCTAATTGGTACAAACAGGTACTGATAGATACTAATTGACTCTAATTAGATATAGCCATTTGGCATCAATTCAGAATTTAAATTCAACCATAAAACAGTCTAAAATTGGTCTCAATTCAGCAATAATTCAGATGCTGATAGAGACCAATTGATTCCAATTAGACATAGCCATTCAGAACTTAAATTTAACCATAAATCAGCCTAAATTTAACCTTAATTCAACATTATTTAGCATTAATTCAGAACTTAAATAATATAAATTAACCTAAAATTAATCTCAATACAGCATTATTCAGCATCAATTCAAAACTTAAATAACCATAAATCAGCCTAAAATTGATCTCAATTCAACATCATTTGGCATTAATTCAGAATTTAAATAATCATAAATTAGCCTAAAATTTGGCCTTAATTTGGTATTAATTCAGTCAATTAAGCATATAAAATCAATATATTATATTTATTAAATTTATTAAATATTATAATCTTATTAATAATAAAAACCTAATATAATTTGCAAAAACATAACATAAATATTACCAAAACTCACTGATTAATTTCCTATTTAAAAAGTATAAGTAAAAAATAGAAAAACTATGTAAAATAATAAAAATATAATCCATTTTCTTTCTAAAATCCCTTAAATTATCTTAAATATTCATTATAGTAATATTGCTATTTTCAAAAAAAAGAATAAAAAATCAGAAAAATTGACTAAAATTCAATTTAATTTTCATCTGATTTGATAGTTAAAGACATATTTCTATTATAAAAGTAAAAAAAAATCAGAAAAATCAACTAAAATTCAACTTAAGTTTCATATGATTTTGATAGTTAGAGGTATATTTCTATTATAAAAAGTAAAAAAAATCACAAAATTCAACTTAAGTTTCATTCAATTTTGATGGTTAAAGGCATATTTCTATTATAAAAAGTAAAAAAAATCAGAAAAAATAACTAAAATTCAACTTAATTTTCGTCTGATTTGATAGTTAGAGGTATATTTCTATTATCAAAAGTAAAAAAAATTAGTTTATTTTTGAAAAGTTGACTAAAATACAGCTTTTTCTTTTTTGATTTTGATATTTAAAAATAAAAATTGACTAAAATTCAACTTAAGGTCTTTTTGTTTTAGGACAATTTTTTTTCAGGATTTTGATAAAACATAAAAAGAGAAAATTTGAAAATAATTGAAATTATTTTTTAAAAAGTTAAAAAATTAAGCTCATTTATATAAATATTCTTATATATCAGAAATAAACTCAAATAGTACATTAAATCAATATTATTTTAGCAAATTAGTTTAATCTGAAAGTTCAGTTTGTTGAAATAATAATACCATCATCTCTAAGAAATGATAAAATAATTATTCTATAGAAAGAATAAAACTATTATCCCTAAGAAATAATAATTCTATTATATCTTAGAAATAATAAAATTATTATACCTAAGAAATGATAAAACTATCATATCTAAAGAATGATAAATGCATCTTTTTTTAAGAATGATAAAATCATTATACTTAAGAAATGATAAAACAATTATTTTTTAAGTATAATAATACAATTATTCTTAAAGAATGATAAAACAATTGTTTTTAAGGAATGATAAATGCATTACTTCTTAGGAACGATAATACTATTATTC
Organism: Funneliformis mosseae; assembly: GCA_910592005.1. NCBI lineage: Eukaryota > Fungi > Glomeromycota > Glomeromycetes > Glomerales > Glomeraceae > Funneliformis > Funneliformis mosseae. Next base: position 25,392 of record CAJVPP010000751.1, read on the forward strand.
TTAAGGAATGATAAAACCATCATACTTTAAGTACGATAAAATCATCGTACCTAAAAAATGATAATACCATTATTTCTTAGGTATAAAGCTCTGAACGGTTCAGATTAATCTGAAAATTTTCAGTTCAGATCTACTTCGGTTCAGTTTCGGATTGCAAAAATTTCAATCCAAATATCTTCGGTTCAGTTCGGATTTTTTTCAGATTATAAATCTAATCTGAACTGAAAAAAATCTGAACTGAACTGAAAATTTTGGATTAATCCGAAATTTCAGATCGTTTGAAATGATAAAAGAATTGTTTGTTTAGAACGATTGAAGTTATTCATTCTAATCAAATGATTTTCTTATTATTCGATTGGAACGATTAAATTATCGTTCCAAATGAATGATAAGAAAATCATTTGGTTGGAATGATTAAATTAACGTTCTAAACGAACAATAAGAAAATTATTTGATTAGAACGATTAAATTATCGTTCTAAACAAACGATAAGAAAATCGTTCGATTGGAATGATTAAATTATTGTTCCAAACGAACGATAAGAAAATTGTTCATTTAGAACGATTGAAATTATTGTTTCAAATTAACCATAAAAGAATTGTTCAATTGGAATGATTAAATTATTGTTTCAATAGAATCATAAAATAATCGTTCATTTGGAACGATTGAAGTTATCATTCTAAACGAATGATAAAAAATCATTTTAAACGAATAATAAGAAAATCATTTATTTGAAATGATTGAAGTTATCGTTCTAAACGAATGATAAAAGAAGCGTTCGATTAGAATGATAAAAGAAGCGTTCGATTAGAAAGATAAAAGGATCGTTTGATTAGAATGATTAAATTATCATTCCAAAAGAACAATAAAAGAATCGTTCATTTGGAACTATTGAAATTATCATTCCAAATGAATGATAAAAAAATTGTTCTATTAGAACGATTAAATTATCGTTACAATCAAATGATAAAAAAATCATTCATTTAGAACGATTGAAGTTATCGTTCTAAACGAATGATTAAAGAATCATTTCAAATGATCTGAAATTTTGGATTAATCCAAAATTTTCAGTTCAGTTCAGATTTTTACCAGTTTATGATTTGGTTTAGTTTTAGATTGGTATTTTTAGAATTTATAATCTGAACTGAACCGAAATGAAATTTTCAGATTAGTTTCAGATTGGCCTATAATCTGGACTGAATTGAACTGTTCAGAGCATTACTTAAGTATGAAAAAATAATCATTTTTTAAGAATGATAAATGCATCATATCTTAGAAATAATAAATTATTATTTCTTAGATATGATAATACTATC
>CAJVPP010000752.1:0-26694 GCA_910592005.1 Funneliformis mosseae
CGGAACGTCATGTGACCATAATATTATTAAGTTACGTGACGTTACTAGCATGTAATCACGCTTAAAAAGTGGTGTTCAGAGACTTTGGTGACCCTCTGTAAATGAATTGAAATCACTTTGGAATAGATTTACAATAGATAAAATATATGAACATCCCGAAAGAAAAATATTTATGCAGCTTTAATTCTTGTTTTATATGATATACCGGTCATTAGAAAAATATATGGACATATTTTAGCTTTAGTATTATATCATAAATATGAAAAGAAGACAAATTATGAAAATTATTAGCATAATTTGCCAGAATGAATAATATCGATAATTGGTTCATTATGCGAGATCAAATTGAGCATTATTAAAATACATTAGAATAGAGACGTTACAATTTAGACGTTTCATAAAAATGATTTATAAAGCAAGTAGCGTAAGATAGTCTAAATAATTACGTTTGCTATATTTTGATCTTATAAAATATATTACAATCAATCCAATGCATTGCTTATTTTTAAGTATCGTAAATAGATAGTAAACAAATCTAGATTGATAAAGGGATTTTGATATCAAATTTCTTGAATAAAATTCAAAAAAAATGAACAAGTTTCAGATTCCTTTCAATCTGAGTTGAATTTTATGTAAAATTTATAAAAGAGAAAGATTTTCTAATTTTATGATCGATCAGTGGTGAATATTTTTCACTATATATGCCACTGTTTTACTTTAAAAATATCTTTCGATTGTAAATAAAAAGATTCTTACACATTTCATAAGGATTTGTATAATTTTAGTAAGCCAGATTGTGGAATCAGATCTATTATATGAAGCACATTAAAAACTAATTAAAATAGTAAAGTTAATTAAAAATAATCACGAATACAACAAAATTATGCCAAATCTTCACCTTTCTCTTTATTTATATAATTACTTAAGAGACTATAGTCTATTATATACGTTTTATTATTTTTCTTTTGAATGTATGAATAGAATATTAGGTATTTTTTTTTGAAAATTTCTTGAATAAATTAGCTTACTAATTTATGAACGATTTTTAAGTTCTTTACTGAATAGTAATAGAAAAATTAAACTTGAGCTAATGTGTCAATTGATGTTTGATATTCAAATTGATAGTATTACAAATTCTGGTGATATTAAAATAAAAGAGCTTGAATTGTTAAATAATTAGCCTTTAATTAGTTCTCTTTTAGATACAGATGAATTTTCTTCTGATGAAATCCATCAATTTTAGATAAATTTACAAAATATTAAGAAATCAAATATTACTGGTAGTGAACTATTTCTTAGCAAATTCCTTAAACTATCATCTGATAATATAATTATTTTAAGTGAAATGCTTGATTTGATGATTAAATACTACAATGTGATTTATATTACGTTTGATTTTAAGAAACTATTTAATAAGGATTTAGAAAATGGTATAATAATTTAGGTCAAAATGAATCAATTTGAAAGGTACCAAATTAGTTCTAAAATCTTTGGATCATTAATGTTTTTGCGACATGTAAAAAATTTATACATTTTGGTTAAATTTATTACAATTGATAATATAGTCGATTGTTATTCTGATCAAGTCTAATATTATTTTACACATAAGATTGATTTACCATTCAGAAAGATTGAACATTTTCTAACATTTGTTCATTAGTATAAACCTGCAAGTTTTTCAAATATGCGATATTATTTTAGTAAAGAAGAAATATGTAATTTCAAATTATAGGATACCAAATTTTATTCAAAAAGTCATAATTATATAATACCAGTTCATTTTATTTTAGGTTGATTTGTATTAATTAACTATCGAATTTTAGTTCGGTAAAATGCAAAAGAATATTTGACTGTTAATCTAATTAATAGAAAATACTATTTGTAAAAATAAATTGAATATTTTTACTATTATTTGGCTATTTATCCTAAATATCAATTATATTTCCTTCTGAATTTTATTTATTTTGAAATATTTTAGTCTATTTTGATATATATCAATCAGATATAAATAAGATAGGTTAAATTTTAGCTGATTCTTGGCTGATTTCTAATATATATCAATTTGATGTAAATCACTATAATAAAATAGGTTAAATTTTAGCCGATTCTTAACCAATTTCTAGTGTATGCCAATCAGCTAAGCTGATTTTTTGATAATTTGCTGATTTTAGACTAATTTTTCACATGTTCGATTTTTTTGATTTTGACCAGTATATTATCACAAAATATTTTACCAAATAGGCTGAAGCTGCTATTATACCTAATTATATCACACAGATTACAACATAATTTATTTATCTAGAAATTTTGTATAGACATGAAATTATAAATAAATATTAACTAATAGGATTACGTTATTTTAAAATGAATTAATAATAGCATTATTATATATTATTAAAATAAAACATCATTTTTTTTCACTTTATCTCTCACAGATAAATGAATTGACTAAAGATGGTCCCCATAATTATTTTCAAATTTCAATTGAGTTGCAACTTAATTACGCTATAAGGAAATTTAATTGCGCTACAAGTTGCAATTCAATTGCATCATTTTTTTTAATTGCGGTGATCATCTTTAGAATTGACTGAATGTTTCAATCAGATTTTATGTATTATTTTAGCTAAATATGCTGAGCAACATTAAAAAGAATAGAATATTTATCTCTTATCAGCCTTATTTTATATCGTATAGTATAATAGAAAATAATTAAGCATGAACTTTTTAAGTTACTATATGAATAATATGCTATACTACATATAGATTTTTAGGCATTACAACATACTATGATACAAAATTATTACAAACTATAGAATAATATTATTGTTCTTTAACAACACTATTGCAATAATATCAATATGATATATAGCAAATATCTTACAATAATAATAAAAGCAAAAAAACATTATAATTAAATACATAAGAATATAGATTATCAAATCAGAGATAAAGTATTATTATTTAACATTTCACAATCATACATATATAGAGATAAATTTAAGGATAAGTTTGATGAACTGTTCTATATTTATAATATCATATAATCTGATATATATAAATTGCAAATATTAATAGATGAATTAGAAAAAATCATATATATACTAAAAAGTTTAAACCTTATTTTGAAAAAATTAATTAGGAATCTTAGATTATTATTATAGATCAGTGAACTTAACATTATAAATATAAAGTCTAGACAAACTAAAATTTGTAGGAGAATAACAAGTACCACTATTGATAACTTCATTTTATAAGAATTATAAAAAATCTTAATTCAAAACTTATCTCTTAAACTATTAAAGTTTTATACTTAGAACTTATACTAATAAAATTAAATGCACTTATTAGACCCTTTTAAGAGTACATCATATGAAAAAATGTGTTTAAATTTTAATAAACACTTTTTTTTAAAACAATTATAAAAATGATAATATAATATTTACACAAAAAACTTTTTAAAATTAAATGATTATTGCATATTACTATCAATATTCATCTTGTATATATTTCTTTTTGAAAATTTAGAAAGAAAACAAATTTTAAATACTTATTTTCTAATATTAATCTGAATTAAATAACTTGAATCCAACGAATATTAGAATCTTCTCAATTATACTTAAAAAATTTCTGTTAGAATAAAAATTTTAAGAATAAAGTAATGTAACTGGATATTAATCTTGATAATCATAGATCTATAAATGTATGATTAAATACAAAATGTTAAAAATATCAAACATATAAAATATGTTTAACATGTTTATATAGTTAATATATTTAATATATTAGATATATTTAATATTATTAATATAGTTAATAAATTTAATATATTTAATATGCTAAAATATATGATAAATATATATAAATATAAGTTTTTATAAGTTAGAAAAGACAGACTGATGGCTATATAAAAATCTATCCTGTAAAAGATAATATAATGTTATTCTTCAACTTTATAAAGTCTTCTTATTTATTTTATTTTCTTATATTCATTATATCTTATTATCTTCTTATTTTCTCTTATTTAATAAAGTATTTTTTTTTTTATTCATTTATTATAAAACTCTTTATAATTACTGTAAAAGTCTTAACTTGTAATTGAAGTTGCTTATGTTTAGTAAATCAAATCCAATTTGATAAAACTGATAGTAAAATAATTAAGATTAATATAAAATTATTAAAATTATATATAAACTATAAAGAGTTAACCCTTTGTTATTGCATCTAATAGTTATAACCTGAAAAAATTATACATTAATAATATAAAAGATTACTTTTAATAATTTAATTAATATTATTATTTATTTATAAATACCATTTTTAAGGTTATCTTTAAATAGTTTATTAATATTAAAAGAATTAAACTATAACTATTTTAATTAATTTTTTAAATAATTTTAAAAAATCATAAATTATAATCAATTAAAATATGATTATATAATTCTAGCAAAATATAATATGGGCGGAAACACTTTTGTCGATCCCTCAATTGGTAAAATATAACAATTATCATATTGATTGGCAAAATCTATTCTATGTCCTTAATGACTCTGAAAACGATAGAGTAACATCCTTTAATGCGTGCAAAAGGAAGCAATTCAAAATTAAATTATTACTACAATTCCTCCCTACCTTGGTCATAATTCAAATTAATCATTAATTTTAAAATTATTTATTAGATATTAGTTTATTGATTATAAATGAAATATGATATTAAATAAAAGATATTTAGAATAAAATTTATAAGTTTTAATAGTTAAAATAAATTATCAAATAGTTTACAAGATTTTTTATTCTAGATACTGCTAATCTTTTTTTTTATTTTTTATCAAAATTGAAAGTCTAAAAAATTTATTAAATTAATTATAATATAAATAAATATAACTTATTTATATTGTGTATATAAATAAATAATAAAATTATTTACCTTAATATTTTTTTTTAAATTTTATATAATTATCAATAGTTTAATTTTTTTTTTATTTCATTTAAATTACATACTAAAAGTATAGTAACCTTAATATAAAAAATAATAATAAATAAATATTATTAATATAATGTAAATATAAAAAATAACTTACTTTTATTTTATAAACAAGTTTAAATATAAATATTTAAATAAGTATTATATGATTAAAAAATCTGATTTTATTATAATTAATATATTACTTGAACATATTTAGAAATTAATTCTTTAATTTAATTTGTAATTTTAATAATATAGATAAGAATGTAATTAATAAGCTTATTTGAAATTAAGGCAATCTATATTATTCTTTTTAGTTTACTAAACTTATTTCTAAACTGTTGATATATGAATAATAATTATTTAAAATAAAGATATATTTATTAAATAAATGAATTAATATAAAGATTCTTAATTATATTACTATAAAACTGTCAATTATAGATCCAAGTTTGTCTAACTCTTTTTTCCAATTCTGCCTTGAATTCTTTGAGTATTTATATTAAAATATTATATAATAATAAGCTAACTATTTTAATAATAAGCTAATCATTTAATCTTTCCTGTAGATTTTGGTTGTATTTCTATCTATATTTTTTTTTCTATTTTTTTTTCTATTTTTCTTCCTGTTTTTTATTTTTGTTTTCTGATTTCTTTTATATTTTATCTTCTTATATTCTAAATATAGTTAATTATAAGTATTTGACTAATTATATTATTTAATTAATTATATTATTATTTATGTAACTAATTATATTAATTTGCTTATTCTAACTATATTCATTTAACAAATATCTATTTTCTATTACATTATATTATATGATTTACTTTGCCTTAACCAATATCTGTAATTATTATTTTGCTATTTAATAAATTACTTATCCAATAATTAATATTTAATAAATCGTTATTCAATAATTAGTCTTATAACAGCATTGATTTTATTAAAATAATAAGATAAAGAACAATTAAAAGATTTTTTTATGTTTAGAATAATATGTGAAATAAGAATGTAAAATATAATAATTTTCAATAAATTTTCATTTAATAAAATAGTATATCCAGTTTTAAAAGAGGCAATTTTAATAATATATCTTAATTGATAAAATAAAAGCTTTAATGTAAAGGAATATGATCTTTGTAGGATCATTTCTATATAACTTGATATTAATAATATCTTTAATAATTATTTTTGAGTAATATGTTGATTAGAATTATAACAAAAGTTTAATAATTTAAAAATATTACAATAGTTTTTATGAATTAATTAAGTTGATTTTTTTTTGAGATAATTATAATAAAAAAGTAATTTTTTTTAATAATATCAACTTTATCATTTTTTTTGAAAGATTAAGTTATTTTTTTTACATGGATTTTATTTATAAAATTTGCAAATTTTTTTTAAAGTGTAAAAATTTTTCTTATTAAAGTATAATATAAATAAAAATATTTTTTTGTTAAATAGATATTTTATGATTTATGATATACAAATAAATTTTTTTATCAAATAGATATTTATATTTTATGATTGATTATATATAAAATATAGATAAAAAATTCATTTTTTTAATTTAAGATAAGAGGTGAAAAAATAAATTTTTTCTTGCAAATTTTTGATTTGCAAGTCAATAGAATAAGATATCAAAAATATGAAAAGAAAAGAATCACACAAAATTACAATTAGAAAAAAAATACTCTCTTTTTTTCTATTTTATAATGTTACAGTCAGTTCTTTAAAATGCTTATGAGTGATAAGTGAAGCAATATTTATAGGTGGTAAGCAGAAGGTTTAATTTGATAATTAGATTTAAAAGAGTGTCAATAAATTAACAGTTTATTTAATAACTATAATAATGGAGTACTGTCTTAATCAGTACTCTGTACTATACAATTATGTTAAAGGAATTAAACTAACCTATTATATAAAACTATTAGTCAGACACACCGTTAAGCTGAAAGAAACTGTCCTCTATTTATATAAAATGAAAAGTATAAGATATAAAAGAAATAAATATAATAAATAAAATATATGAAATAAATAAAATATAATAAATATATGAGATAAATAAAATAAAATAAATAAAAGAAATATATCATATAAAAGAAATATATGCTATAGATGACATAGATGACATATATGACATATATGATTTCCTAGGGATCGACGTCATCCTTTAGATCATGTCTTCTTTCGTGTAACAATAATAATAAAATAAATTTATGCAGATCATGTATTAATATAGAATTTTTAAATTAAGTTAAAATCTTGATTAAAAAACCTGAACCCTTGGTCTAGGTTAAGTTTTCTCATGTGTTTAATTATTTGTTCATTTCTCAAGATTTAAACAAATTTCAAATGAACATGTCTTTTGTAGAATTCTTCAAAGTATTAATTATAAATCATTTCTTCTTTTGTGGTCCTTTCTGCGTTAAGACTAAAGTCAATTTTTTACATTTTATGTTAGAATGATCTTTTATGCACCTTAGCGACTCTTGGAAAAGATTTTAACGTGTAATTATTTATATACATTATTATGTAACTTATTATTACAATTATTTTAATAAAAAGAAATTCCGTACAACAATTTCAAAATGTATTTCGCTTTTCTTCATAAACAATATTATTCAAAGTCAAGAAAGCATTGATTATCTTGTGCCTACCATAACGAAACTGATAACTTCCACTAATGACTTGGAAACAAACAAGTCTGTTCTTACTTCACTTTTGTTTAAAATATGGCAACATCAAAGTTCAGCAGGTGTTTATAATAATTTTTAAGCTGTGATTTTGATGGACTTTATATATTTTATTGATGATTTTCTTTTAGATCAATTGGATTACAATATTTTTAAAGTGAATTATATATTAAGTACAGATCTTTACTTGGAATTGATAAAAGCATTGAACATGGAAAATGAGATCAGAAAATTATTATTCTCTATTCCACGGCTGGTAAAATGATTTATATTTTTTAATAATATTTTTCAGCAATTAATTAATTTACCCATTAAAATTTATAAACATTTTCTTATAAATAACAGACAGTTCAAAAGATTGTTGAAAGTTTAATATATTCAAATCCATCATATGGTTTAAGAACTGTTTATGATCCAGCTTTAAATGTGTGCAATAGTATTGACGATCAACATCGATCAGAATTTGTTTCAAGTTTATTGCAAATGATGACAGAACACGAAAAGATTATCAAAGCGGGTAAATTTATAGTATCTATAATCTTTGTATTTAATTTTATTTAATATTATGTAATTTCTATTAAACAATATTAGATGATAAGCTGCTTTTTGAATTGCTTCATTCTACTGCTGTCCACATCAAAAGTTATTTGGATTCTAATTCAACCCTGAATAAAAAACTTGATACTCCACAAAATTTTGAAAATATTCAAAGTAACGTCGAAGTTGATTATTTGTTTTCGACTTCATATTACCCTGACTTAATTTCAAAGTCGCGTCGAAAACGCGTTGATCAGATGGTAAAATCAAAAAATCAAATTGTAAATACTTCAAAGTAAGATACGAATTATTCTATAGTATTATTGTTAATATTTGCAATACCCTTTTGATTTTTCTATTTAATGATTTAGATCATTTGAAAATTTAAATACAAACCCAAAACGAGCGTTTGGAGATAATAAATACCTATATCAATTGTTATGCTTATTCGATTATCTTACACTTATTGCTTGTAAAGGTGAACAAAAGAATTCTCAAGTAAATCCTTCAATGAAATTGATAATACGTCGAGTCATATTACAGTTAAAAGAAGCAGATTTAACAAGTAATGTGGTACTTTTGTGTACATTAAAGAAATAGTATAATAACAGTTATTAAATTATTTCTATTATTTTTACTAGACGTATTAAGCTCACTTAATAAAGTATATTCAAATGGAAACGAATCAATTAATTATCTTATAGAAATAATTAATATCGAACCACATCAAAGACTTTCTAATTTGGAGGTAAGTGTTGATCTTAAAGTTAAAAGCTTTGGCAATGACTATTAAATTTATACAAATTATTTGTATTAAATAGTCTCGATCAGAAAGAATTTCTCGACGGTAGTGTATATACTATATTTTTAATATGCATATTGCATGTGAATTGGTGTTAATATAATTTTGATCGTTCTAGGTTACAAAAGGATAAATCTGAATATCAAAATGCGTCGTTAAATCCTCAACTGTCTTACGATCTGAATTCAAATAATGAAAAAAATAGAGAACTACTAACTAAACATGAAGAGGCGTTTATCACGATTTGTCAATCTCTGCGACGAAATCTTGATTATAACACATCATTCGCTAATAGAATCGAAGACTCCGACTTGAATTTTAAATTAGGTACATTGAAAGAAGACCTAACGAAGAAGGATCTGACCAATTATTGTCATTGGGTGGTAAATTCTATCAGATTTGGACAACTTGGATTCGTGTCTCTATTAAAACTAATGGTTCAATATATTGATCTATTTAACGAGTAAATATAAAAATAATTATAATATAATTTCTATTTATATCTTACTTTTTTAAATTTATACCTTTGATTATTGCATTTTCAGTTTAAATATCGATGAAGATATTTTTAGTGGGTTAATAGTTGATTATGGATTCCAAAGAGAATTATATCAAAGTATCAAAAGACTCATTAAAAACCGCGGAGAATCCAAGAATAAAATTGAAGTAAGCGTGTAAGCATTATTTAAATTTGGTTTCAATAACATTACTCAACACACTCGATATTTCAACGATAAAAGATAGGTATGAATCTATTCCTCAAAGCGTTCTCTTTATTACCGCGTCATACAAGATGTTTATTTCGTGACTTTATGTTATCTGACAGGTAAAATTTTCTGTTATATAACTATAATATATTTGAAAAATCTGTAAACAATTCTTACAGAGGATGATCTTATATATAAGGCAGGCCTTCTGATACAGACTGTAAATCACCTACTTTCGATGATTGGTTAATATGGCCACTTGAATATGATCAACGCCTCACTACCCTCTGTAATCAAATTGTCTTTACAGCAGAGAAAAATAGTCAAGAAAACACTGATGATAAGTCACAGCCAATAATTAAAAATAAGGAAGACTTTATTAGATCTAGCGATGTGGATGCTCTTATCGAGGTATGATCAATGCTTTTTATAATTTATTTATCTTTATGTAACTATTTACACGTGATTACTTATCATTATTTTATTTATATAGTTATCAATGATTGCGCCCTATGTTATGCTTAATAGATTAATATCAGATTGTATACACAATAAGGGTGAAGGACTGTTAATTATTGATATTTTACGTGAAATTGGATCCGTATGTTGGTTCCGCCAAACTTCAAAGTCTCCTACTCTGATTATTAAAGTAATTCAATACAAATTGTCTTCGCTTGACAAAGGACTTTTACGTTTTAATTTGCAAGAAAGAAAAAACTTGATTGATTTTCTTATGCTTGCAATGGTGGTAAAGTATTTCTTCATTATTTTGGGTATTTATTAAAATATTTTTATTTATTAATTATCATTTATATGAATTAAGGGGAAAACCGCTAAATCGCCCATGGAATTGACCCTTTTTGATATTGGAGAATGGAGCAATAATAAACTTTTACTTGACATCAGAGAATATATTAAGTATTGTGTGATGCCTTATTTGGATAACTCAAATTTAGATGGAAGAAATGCTACCTTATCTTTATCACTTGATATTCTTAAAGTTCTTTTATTTCCATCCGTTTCAACGTTGCCGCCAGCAAACATAAATTGGTTTATAAAATCCATTCCTTTTTCATTGTTGAAGTTTATGGCTTCTTTATTTGATCAACGTAAATCTATGTCTGTCTTAATAATAAATAATATAGATAATATACATGTGGTGCTTAAAGAATTGATGAAATTATGTGCAGGATATATTTCATTTCTACCAGATGATTATGACCAAGATAGTAAGCTGTTCACTATATGTATGATATTTCTGAAGTTTCTGTGATCTTAACGCTACTTTGTTTTTTTAGATATCCATAATTCAAATGCCATTTTGATTCGCCAGTTTTATGACAAATACCGGAAATTTGGTAAATTAATAATTATATTACAAAACTGTGTGTATTTGATGTTTTAAATACTGATACATAAATGATACATTATAAAGATTGGACCACGCAACTTTTTTTACGAAGTTTCTTTGAAATATGTGAAGATCGGTTGGGGATTAAGATAGGAAAACCTATTATACCTGCTATGCTCCTTTCTTTTTGTGACTTATCTAAAGAAGAGTTTGTAGTAATTGATGAGGATTATGAAAGTGACTCAACAAAGGTTAAACAAATGATGACATTTTTAGAAGGCTGTAGGGTGTCGGATGGTTGGTGTGATAAGTTTATTTCGGTAAGTTTTCTTTGTTGTTTAAGAGTATTGACTATTTCTTTTAATGGATAATTATTAATTGACAATTACGAATATTCAAGGATTTGAACAGATCACAAACCATTACAAAACCTTTTTTACGAAACCTTTTCCGAACAATTGCACCTCTTGCATTCTGTCACATACTTGCAAACAGTTCTGGAGAGGAATCTTCATTTTTATTGAATGATTTGTTGAAGAAATTATTTTTTCATGGTTGCCTTTCTGCTGTTGAATTGTTAACGTTTGATGAGAATGATAATGAATTAAATGAGTCGGCTATTGCCGACTTGTCATTTGATGGTAAAAAAAAAAAAGTTTAATTTTCAAAGGTTTGCTTATGATTAAATTATATAAACCTTTTTATTTTTTATTTAAATAGAACGAACATCATTATGTTGTTTAAGATTTTCATTTGTCAATATCTTGACGTCATTACGTCTTCTTAAGGAACAACAAAAAACGTTCAGCAATTATGAACAGCATGTTTCATCACAAGATATTATTACCGATTTTCGTATTATTCAAAACGTTATCAAAGTAGCCAAAGTATTTATTTACTAATTTAAAAAATTAATGCATATTTTGTTTAAATTTTTAATGATTAAAATTCAATTAATTAATTTATTTATTTTTTATCTAATTTCATTTAGGAATCATTTATTGTTCCTAATTCTACATTGAATTACCTGATTGTGTTATTTTATACTATTGCTCAAGCATTTCCTTTGTTATCTTTTTCATTCAAGGCTGAAGAAAGTTTATATATCTTTTTATTATCTATTGTGAATCAGATTGATAATACACGTGCAATAGCGACTCATAATAAGAAATCAAAAACAGAAATTGATATTGTTGATAATGGGTCCTCGAGCAACAAAAAGAGTCGCAAAAAGAAAAAGAGAATAGAGAAGCGTCAAAAAGATAAACAACCAGAATTTGATCAGCAATTGAAGCAATTGGAGTTAACACAAGAAACAGATACAGTAGATAGTGAAGCGTCAGTGAAAATGTATTCAGAACAAAAAAAAAAATCAGCTGATGGGCCATTAATAATCGAATATTCTGAGTGGCAGGAGAGGATATTAATCAAAGGTATTAAGAAAGTGAAAAATGATAATTGTGGATGGAGGTTCACTGTAGCCGATGCATTGGGAATTCGAAATGATCTTATAGATCATGATAACTGAAGATTGCTATCTATATCTTTACATTTTTATTCTTTTTAAAAATAAATAAATAAATAAATATACCTTTATTAACTAAGTTTTAATTCTTTAGCTAAATCAGGAAAATTAATTTTAACCCAATTAATGATTTCAAATTGATCTCTACCCCTAGAATGATCATGCAAGAAATTTAATAAAGTTCTAATAGGTTTAAAATTAGGTACAATACCATCATTAATCATTTCAAACATCAAAACATGTTTTGCTTCATTAAATTTCTGATTTCTAGCTAAAGCTTCAATATAAGAAGTATAATTATTTTGATTTAAATTAAACTTCTTCTCTTTTAGATAATACCAAATTTGATTTAATCTAATTAATTGTCTATTAAACCCACATGAATCCAATACGATCGATACTGTAGTATTATTGATTAATGATAAATCGCTATCTTTTGAAGGTATTAACAAAGAATCCCATAATTGTAAAACATTATAACCATAACCGCACCTATTATAAGCATCCATTAAAGAATTATAAATTATAATATCTACTTGGTCAAGATTTAAATCCATTCGAATTAATTTATGAATCGTTTCTACCCCTCGTATATCATAAATTTCTCCTAATCCTTTAATTAATGAAGAATATGTATAAGAATTTGGTTCTATACCATTTCTTTTCATATCAACAAATATTCGTTGAGCTTCTGACATATAATTGATTTTTGAAAAAGAATCTATTAAAATTGTATAGCCACGCTGATCTAATATGATATCATGATCTCTTGATTGATAATATATTTGTAACGCTTCATTTATTTTTTTTTGTAATATTAATTTTTTACATAATATTGTTATATTTATTATATTTAGAAAGAAACCTTGTTGCAAAAGATGTGAATATAATTCTAACGCATAGGTTATATCATCTTGATTTAAGAAATGAGCTATCAATGAATTGTACAGTTCACTTATTGGAAGTGGTTCACTTGAAGGAGATGATGATTCTTTTGAGTAAGAAATGAAATTATTTAAAAAATGTTTTGAATGGTCTTTACCTAAATTTGAAAATAATGAAGAAAATAATTTTTGATATTTTGCACTAGTAATGAACTTTTCTTTAAATAATTTATAAGCAGAAACAATGTTTCCAGTATGATAATAAGTTGGGATAATAATGGCTAAGGTAACCGTATCATCATAATTCATTAATTCCTCACATATTCTTAACGTATGAGAATACTCTTTCTCCTTGACTAAATAATTAAGTAAAATATTTATAAAATGATTAAATTCGATATTACTTTCTTTTTGTTTTGGTTGTTGTTGAAGAAGTTCAGTTGTATCATATAAGCTTAACACCTTTTGAGAATTTCCATCTTCATAACAATAAATCTTTAATAATTTCGTGTAAAGGCAAATATCTAATTCTATCCCACTGTTCGTAATATCTTTAAATAAATCTTTTGCTTTATCAATAAATCCATAAGTTAAATATCCATTTAATAAACAATCAAAAGTAAATCTATCGATTAACATTCCATCTGTAAACTTCATTTCTTGATAGAGATGCTCGGCTTGTGTAATATCCCCTAATTTAACGTATAAATCAATTAAAGAATTAAATGTTATGGTATTCGGTTGGATTCCATACAATTTCATTTCTTCTAATATTTTTAATGCACCTTTAATATCCAATGATCGTTGATATGATGAGATTAATGAATTAAATGTATATTGTGTACACTTTACTTTATCTTTTAACATCATGTCATAAATCCTTATTGATTCTTTTGTATTTCCATTACGTGCGCTTATATTTATCAATATATTATAGATTGATGTATCTGGTTTATACCCCAATTCTTTCATATCGTTGAATAATGAATCCATCATTGAAACTATTGTTGATGACTTTGATGGAGGTTTAAGTGATAAAGTCACTTCTCGTGAAAAAGTATTTGTGAAGCGAAATAAAATATTGATTGCCGCTTGATAATGTGATTTTGTCAAATAATTTTGCTGTAAGTGTTGCTGATATCGATGTTCTCCTTGTTCTCTTTCTCGTTCTTTTAACGCATGATAATTCGATATAAGTTTATCAACATCTCCTTCTTTAATTGCTTTCCTAAACTCTATTATTATCACTTCTAATGAATTACTTATATTTCTATCATTCTCTCTCCCTCCTCTTGACAGTATAGTAGAATTTGTTGTGGAATAGTATGATACATTTGATGAATCTGAATTGGAATTTCGGATATTTCTTAATAGAGTTTGAGTCGAAGGTATCGTTGAGTGTTTCTTAAGGGTGGTTATATTTCTTGATGTTATTATAGGCGCTATTGTTACCCGTGTTGGAAAAGCTGTTAACCATTTGGTTATTAATGTGATATTGAATGGTATAGATTTTGTATTCTTACTAATTAATTTTAACATTATAAATATTTCTCGCGGTGATGGTTGTCAAACTTTCCCAGTATTTGCATCTCCCCCCAGGATCACCATCAAAAATCCTCGGACATATGATTTTAGGTACACGTGATTTGATTTATGGGTGGCACAGAATTGATTTTTAAGTATTTTTTTACTTTATTATATATTTTATTTTATTTTTTTTTTCGATATTGTTTTATTTTATTTTTTTATTTAATATTGCTTTTGTTTTGTGTTTGACGATATCAATAATTTAATATTGATAAATACAAAATTTTTTAAAAAAAAAATTCTCACATATCCTTAGAAATGTTAACGGTTTGACAGGATCCCGGATAATTATATATAATGTGAGAGGAAATAAAATCATAAGATTTGAGGAAATTTACCCCAAAATTTTTTAGATTTTGTACCCACTTTTAGTAATAAAATACTTTATTTATTTTTTCCTTTTTGGTTCAAACAACATAAAATACAATTTAAAATACTATCATTAAAAAGTGTTTGATAAATCTGGTAGGCATTAGATTGTAATGAATACATATTTGTACATGATTCTTCTACTTGATAGCCCAAATAATAAAGTATTTGTTTAGATAATAAATAGCAAAAATATTCATATCCTTTATTACACTTTGAATAAAACAAATTATCTAAATACTTTGGTAGATACATATGTAATCAGATTAACTTCATTTATGGGTTTATTAGTATATGAATGGTTATTTTCAGTTAATGTGTAATAATAAATTGCAAGAATTTGTACAAGGCATATTTTCTTATTAATTAATGCTAATGCAAATCCTCCCTTTTGTACTAAATAAATTGAAGAAATATTTGCTTACAAATTAAAGAAACATGATCTAAAACTATAAAATATTTAATCAATTATTAAATTCAATTATTAAATAAAATTTAATGAAGTCTATCTATTAATTAATATTTATCATAATTTGGTAGATGTAATTCTCGTGAATTTTTAACATCTTATTAATATTTTCAAATATTTTCCTAATATCCTATCATTCTAATCATATTTTAGGCAACCTTGAATTATTATTATTATTGGTAATTTGAGCAACCATTTTACTAGTAATAGATAGATTAATTACTGATAAATTATAATCTCTAGTTGCTTGAAATTGAGATTGAATCATTCTTTTCGAAGTATAGATGCCTGCCAAAATCTTAAAATAATTTCATCATATCCTATTTTATATTTTTAATATAGTTTTAACAGTTTTGGCTTTCGTCATATCGCTTATTATGATTTTAATATAGTTTCGTCTAAGTTTTAACTGTTATTAAGGGGTTTTATTTCTCATCTATATTTTGAAATATAAGCCTTATAATTTTCTCAGCATTAATATAAAAAATTAAAAATTATATTTCCATTATTATCCAATATATTGAAATTATTGTTGTGAATTTGTTATAAATATGTATTATTAGATAAATTTGTTATCTGTTCACAAACATCTATCAAATCTTTATTTATATTATTTTGTAAATCTAGGCCTGTAACATTTCCTATTATTTTAGTAATTTCTATTAAAATTTCTTCTCTATCTTAAAATTCCTTCATTAAATTTTCTTCATTGGTAGTATTATTTCATCACTTATTAAAAAATCAGTTGGAGATGACAATAATAACTCAAAATTTAATGTAATTACTATAGATATACACTTTGCTAAAGCATTTACTTCTTTACATATATCATTAATAAGAACTCTAATTTTATCATCTATAAGCCAAATTTTTAAATGTGAATTTAAATTGTTAATATTTCTTTCAAAATAATCATAAATATAACCTATTAAAATTTTAAAATTAAGATTAGAAACTAATTATAATAAAATACAGTAATTATTAAATAAACTAATTAATTTGAGAAGTTTTATATTCAGAATTTGAATTAATAATGATAAAATTATAATAAGCATTTATAACATAACAAATTTTAAAAATTAAATATAATAAATCTGTATATGTAAAATCTGGTAAATATTATTGTGTCATTCCAAATAAATGTTCACATACTTCACTATCATATATCCAAGGTAATAATAAATTAAATTATAATATTTTTGATGTACTATAATAAGTAAAATTTACAATAATAAAACTTATCATTATTATTTATATAATTTACTAAATTAATTATAAAAAATTAAAGTTTGTACAATACTATTGAATCAATAAGAAAAGATAATATGGAGTCTTTGCAATAGAAAGGGAGGAAACTCCAAAAAAATTAAAATTTTAGTTTATAAGCCAAAAATATTCTAAATACTATAATTTGTTCAGATTTATTATTAACTCATTTTTTATTTTTTTTTGAGTTTCCTTCCTTTCTATTGCAAAGGCCTCATATTTCATAAGTTTGATATACTAAAAAGTTATAATTATTTGAAAAATTCCCTTATATTTATTTGTTGCATTTTGAATAAATTGTTTTTATATTTTAAAAAAAATCACCAATTATAACTATTTTGATTCTTTCATAATTAGAAACATTCTGATTAAGATATAAATCTATTAATTCTTCTTTTAAAATAATAAATTAATAAATAAATTTTTAAAATAAAATTAAGTAAAAAATAATTTAAATAATTTACTAATAATAAACAAATAAATTAATAATCTTTTGTTTTTAGAATTAGAATTTAAAGTTTGAGAAACTTCATATAAAAATTCATGAGAAAAAAGTCAATATACAGCTTCATTGTCTTATTTATCAACATTTAAAATATTTGTATAATACAAAGGAGAGTTTGGTAATTGAGTTATTTCTTACATATGTTTAAAACTAAAGAAACTATTTTCAAAAGTTAATATTTAAATACTATTGAAAATACTATTTTATCTATTCTTTTTCACATATTTTAGATCTGAAATATAAATAATAGAACTGATATTTGGAATTACAGGATAATATAATTTAATATCTAAATAAAAAAATTATTAATAGTTAATAATAAAGACTAAAATTAAAGGTTTATTATTACAAAAAAAATTAATTACATATTATATTAATTCATCATTAAATTCAAGTTTTATTTTATTATTAGTTTACATAATACACTTTTGTGCTTTAATTTCTATTGATATGATATCAGCTCTAATTGATAATACATAAATTTTAAAATGTACAGTAAGTTCTAAAACTTGATTATGAATTTCATATACATTAGATACATTTTCGCTATTATTTGAAATAATTTTAAGTACAAATAGTAGTACTTTAAAAATCAGTACTTATAATATGTATACATAAATATATTTTACTATTGTATTATTAGTTTAAATTTTTTTATAATAGTATTAATCTCGTTATAAGAAGATACTAAAATTTTTTGTAATAGTAACGTAAATCTAAGAATTGTTCTTAAACTTGCAGAATAATGTAATTTTTCTTCAAGTTTTATATTATCTGTTAATGCTATAATTGGATCATCATAATTAATGCTATTTAAAATTTTTTTAAATTTAGCTATATTTTTAAAACATATTGATAGATCATTAAGTATTAAATCTAATTGAACACATTATCTACTAAATTAAAAAATAAATTAGAATTTAAAAAATTTTGTAATATATCATATACAATAAAAATTAATTTATCAAATATTTTTAATTATTCTTTTTGCAAGATTTTTTTGAAAAATAGCATATGTTTGCAGATTACTACTTACTAAAATAGTTAAAAAATTGGAAAATTGTTTAGAATATCCAATATTTTAAAGTTCTTTCCTTCATTAATACGATTTATCATTTTCATAAAAATTTCGCATAATTCTAAAAAAATTGTTTATCTTTAAAGATACTAATTCAATTTTTGCTAATTAATTCTAAAATTTAAGAGTACAATCTTCTGGATCATTAAAATATTCTAATACTTCCATGATATTGACATTTTTATAATATTGATAAAATAAAGAATTTTTATAATGAACTAAAGGAATGTATTTTTAGTTTTTTTTTTAAGAATTAGTTTATCAATTGTATTTTATTTAATATAAATTATCATTATACATAAATATATATATTGTAAAGCATAATTTATAAAAAAAATAAAGAAAAATTTAATTACCAGAAAAATCTTTGATTTTTTCAAATCAAAATATCGCTTACAAACTTTATTAATTCTATCAATATATGTTAAACATTTAGTACTTCTAATATAAAAAGCTATACTATTATTTATCTATATTGTTCGTGATTATAAAGTATTTAAAAGTTGATTATTTTCTTCTTTACTTAAATTTCTCTAATAGAACGATAATTTGATTTTATTATTAAACAATTCTTATGTTACAGTTTCTGAAGGTGATGTATCACCAAATGTGATTACAAAACCTACATAACGTAAATATAATTTAACTTTTTTATCATTTAATCCAATACAAAGTTTTCTTTTTTTTTAAAGTTTTCAAATTTTGAGTTGAAAAAAATTGTGTAATCTGTGAATCTCTATTATTACTTTTACATATTTTTTTTTAACATGATGCTCAAGAAGATCTAGATTATAGTTTCTATTAAGATGAACTTTTTTACTATATATACATATTACAGTTTTTGAAGCAATAATTTTCCTAACTTTCAGATGTTTTGAAAGCATTTCTTCTATATGTTTCATTTATTAAAAAAAAAAAAAATTTTTCATATATAAAAAATTTTATATCATTGTATTATACAATGAATTTTTAATTTTTTTTTCTCTTTGCTTTATTATTAATATGATAATAATAGAATTTTTTATACATTGTAATATTTGTAAATGGTTTATCATATAATAATAATATGATAATTTATCTCAATTATATTATATCACTTTAAATTTATGAAAATTTACCCATAAAAAATCTTACTATTGTTTTTTATTTATCTCATTTTATCTTTCACATTTTTTGAAAAAACTCAATTTTTATATACCACCTTTCGAAAATTTTTTTTAAGATTTACCTTATTTTATATATACCAGATCAAATATAATTATCTGGGATCCTGATTTGACCAGTTCAGTTTCAATCTAATTTTTATCAGTTTGAAGGTAAAATCGAATTGGATCAGTTTGTAACATGATTAAAAATTTACTCATTAGTTTAATTTTACATAATGATCAACATTTACTAGCTAATTAAAAAAATTAAAAAAAAATTTATTTTTATTACAATAATAATAACAATAAATGATAATGATAAATATATTAAAATATTTGGTAAATTAATATTGTCTCATACTATTCGTCATGAATTTGTGAAGTGAGTTTAATTCAAAAACTTTAAAAATATTGATTGTTAATAAAATTTTTTTTATTAACAATATAATATTTTTATTATACCTAGTATTCTTTTTTGTAATTCAGAATCAGTTTCAATTTTTGATTTATAACTATCAATTTCTTCAAGTTCATAATTATCTTCATCTATTTCTTCATTAATATTTAATTCTAATTAAGCTTTTTCTATATATAATCTTTGACTATATGATTTTATTAATTCATCAAAGATTTATCTAGATATATATAACAATGTTTATATTTTAAACCTAATACTTAGAAACATTCTTCATAATATGCATAATCACATATCAAAACTTTGTTTTCTTCATATGTTAAGTTATTTTTAAAATTTTTTTCATATTTAAAGGTATAAGAGAATGATATCTAAGAAGTAAAATACCAAAATAAAAATATGAAGGAATAGATGTAAAATAATAATTAGATTTTTTGGTTCTTTTTTCCTCCATTTTTTTTTTACTTTGTCATTATTTTTCCAAATTTTATTAAAGAAATTCAATAAAAAAAGAGCAGATTTTTTGATCTTTTCATCTAAATCTTTTTTTTTATATGAATAATCTCTTTTTAATACAAATGATGTAGTAAATAAATTTCATTTCAAAAATTATCAATTAAAAAAGTATCATGTCTAAGAGATTTACTTGAGAAAACTTTTGCTGTGATATGTCATCATAAGAGACTATGAAAATTTTTAATAATATATTCATCAAACATATTTAAAATATTTCTTAAAGTTTTTACAATAAAATGATTAATGGATTTCTAATAATACACATCAGATAAAAAGGTAAGAAGAATTTTATCATAATTGTGTTTTTGGAATCTTCTTATCATACTTCATAAATAAAATATTGTATCAATATATTCATCAAATTTATTATTTCTAAAGAGAACTGTATAGATGTCTAAAGTTGCCAAAATACAGAGGATGAATAAAAGTATCAGCATACTTTTTCACTCAATAAAACTTAAAATTTTTTTGCATTAACAATAAAAGGTTAATTAATATTTTATTTAAAGCTGATTAATATCTACATTTTATACTAAGTAATTAGTACTTAGTTGAACTACCATTTGCTGCAATTATAGCTTGAATTAATTGTAGCATACTATCAACTAAATTTTTGATAGTATGCTTCAGAATTTCTTGTCATGCATTTTTAACATATCGGTCAAGATCAGTAAGATTAGATAGAGGTTTTTTATAAGCTCAGATGCTTTTCTTGATTTCAGCCAAAAATTTTCAATTGGATTGAGATCAGAACTTTGAGCTAACCAAGATAATATACAAAGATTGTTTTCTATTTGAAAAGATATTGCAGTTAATTCTTTAGTTTTTACCTTTTTTTTTAGATTTTCAGAGAAGAAATAAAATAAATTGTTATTTTTATAATATAAATAAATACTTAAGTATCATGTGAATATAATTTGTTATTGTGATCATATAATTTTACTAGCATTAATTTACATTTTATGAAGGGTGTGTAGATACTTTTGTCCACCTTCTGTAAGATTATTAAGTAAATTAAAAAATGTTCTATATCCAATACTTTTTGTATTGCTAAATTTTACTATAATAATATTTTTTATAAATTTCCATTCTGAATTTGCTAAATACATTAATAAATTAATTCTTCAAGATTTTGGTTTAGCTGCAAATTTTTTTTTAGCATCAAATATTGTTAAATATAATTGATTAAACAAAACCAAAAAATAAGAAAGACTGATTTATTAATGTATTATTATTAGATTTCAAAGTGTTAACAATTGCTCTTCTAATAAATAGTTATTTAGGAAAATCTGCAGAAATAGAAATAATATATTGTTTTAAGTAGATTTTTATTTCAGGTAACCCATAAAAAATAATTATTGTAAATAATTTTATAATTATAATAAATTATACAATTACATGCTTAATAAA
This sequence comes from Funneliformis mosseae, assembly GCA_910592005.1. Classification (NCBI taxonomy): domain Eukaryota; kingdom Fungi; phylum Glomeromycota; class Glomeromycetes; order Glomerales; family Glomeraceae; genus Funneliformis; species Funneliformis mosseae. The sequence continues at coordinate 22,227 of CAJVPP010000752.1, forward strand.
AGATTGAATTACTTAAATATAATTATTGGTATTTTTAATAATAATTCTAATAAATCAACAAGTTTTATTAGATCAAATTTTCAATCATATCTTTTTTATATATCTGTATCATATGGGTTAATTGCTAAGAAAATCAGGTTCTGGGAATTTTTTAGCAAAATTGAGATTTTTATTGCATTTTAATTTTTGATGTTATTAGATTAAAATGTATTAAGCTTTTAATTTTAATCAAAAATTTCTCGAAACCTGAATTTTCTAGAAAGTTTCCCATATGTATGTATAGTTAATGATTTCATTAACTCTCCTTTATAATAATTATTTCAGTTAAGTTTAACTGAATTATAACTTTTATCTAAAGAAATAAGATATGTAGTCCAAAATGCTATTTTAATAATAAATGCATTTATATTATTTGAATTATATATAGGTAAATGATCATTAGTATAATAAGAAATTGGTGATACTTTACTAGTATTAAATAATATAGTGGCTATATGTAATATTTGATTTTGAAAATTACAGAAGAAATTTGTGTATTATACAAATTATGATAATCATCAATATAGCCTATTATAAGTTTATTACATTAAATAAATTATATAATTAGTTTATTAGTATTTATATTAAAAAATATAAATTTTATTTTAATATATATTTTTATTAATATATACTTTTACACTAAACTGATGATTATTTATAATAGATTCTAATTTATTATATAAAGTTTGATATGTTGAATATATTTCTATATTTGTTAAAACATTTATATAAGTTACTGATATATCTGAATAGATTAAAAATAATCCAATTGCTATTTTAGTATTACTAACTTATTTGTTTTGCATTGCTGCAATTTAATAAAAAAATAACATAACTTTTTACTTTAATAATTGTTATGTTTATAAACTTTTGCTTTCAGAATTTATAGATTAGTAAATCATATTAAAAATCCTTTAATTTGTCTATTATAACTTTCAATTAATTTTTCAAATTCTTTTACATCCTAAATAAGTAAGTTTTTATTCCAAAAATATTTATTTAAAATATTTATAATATATTCAATTTTGTTTAAAAAAAACTTTGAAAAATTGGTTATTTCTAATAATATTTTAATAAAGATTAAATAAATTTAATATTTAAAGGAAATAAAATTAATTGATTTAATAAATTTAAAAAATTTACCTGATTCTTTTATTTAATTTAATTAAAACTCCAATTTTTCTATTTATTATGTAGGCTCTCTACTTACAGTATTTGACGTATTTATATATTTATGTATTTTCTGTAATAAAAAAATCTTCTTTTGTTTAATTTCTCCTAAACAATATAATAAATCAGCATTCCTTTTTTTATTTTGTAATTTAATTATTTCTCTATCATAAACAATAAAATTATTATAATATATTGATATAATTAGTCATTAAGATTAAGTTCAAATGTAAGTTATTGGGCAGCAGGACCTTCTTTTACTTTAGTATGTAAGTTTTCGTTTAGTCTTCTAAATTTTTCTTCAGAATTATGCTGACTATATATAACATAAGAACCATTATTTTGACATGATTTTCCTTTTAGCATTATTATTAAGCAAAGTCTAAACTAAAATAGGATTAAAGAAAACTATTTTGGGATCAATATAGTAAATACAGTACTAAAACTTTTTATAAATTTTTAGGTGGTATTATTAAATATTTTTGCATAATTTTACTAAATAAATTTTTTCATCTTTATAAAGTATTATAATGAATATATTTGCTAATCATTTTAATTAATTATATAATATATTTATTATTCAATAAAAATGATTTTTAACCATACTTCAATTTGTAGACTAATTTTAAACTGGAGTCTAGACCAAAATTTAGACTAGAGTTTATATATACAATATATTATAAAATCTTAGACAAAACTAAAAGTAATTTAAAGTATAACTTGAAAGAAATTGAATTCTTTTATTAGCGTAAAAACTAGTGCGTAAAAAGAAAATATATTTAGCATTCATTTATTTAAGCCTTTTTTAAATCCAAACAATTAAAAGAATTATGACAACTGATAAACTAAATCTTTCTCTTGCAAAATACTTTTCTTATTGAACTATTTTGTTTTAAGTTAAACAATTTTCAAAATACTTTATGCCTAATAAATTATCTTGAACAAAAATTCTTCTTCTGATTAATCCAACTTGCTTCTTCTTCTTTTCTAAAAAAAATTATGATACAATTAAGGTTACTAGATAAAACCTGAAGGTTTATAAGTCATCTAAATAGAAAAAGGTAAAATTTAGCGAAATTATATTAAAACCTTAGTAAAAAATTAGTAAAATTATAGTTTAGACATTTTGCCAAATCTAAAATAAATTTAGACAAATAACCTTAGACACAACATTTCCAATCCAAAATTTTATTATAATAAAATAAATCAAAAAAGGTTAAATTATACAAAAAAAAAATTTTTTTTTTACAATTTATTATTACTGAAACATTATTTTTATCAAGTTTTTGATCAAAATAATTTCGTCTTATTATCTATCTTATAATTTTAATATAAATTTATATATTTTTTACTATTTTTTTTTTCTGAAATCTAATACTTTATACAAATAATTGCTCTTGCTATTTTAGGATTTAGCCTATTTCTAACTTGAGATAATTAAACCTAAATTGAAAAGACTCTTTCTGATGGAACTGATATTGCTTAAATTGATAAATAATCCTTAACTATTTGAAACAATATAGGATAATCTTTTTTATAAACTTTTCACTAAATTAAAGGATTAGTATTATTATTTACTGAAGAATTTAAATATCTATTTAATTTATTATATATCATTCTTTAATAATTATTTTGATTAAACAAATTAAAAAACTAATTCTAAAATAATAACTTTTTTTTGAATTTGTTTGATTATTTAAGGAAAATATATATTATATATAATTTTTGTAAATTATTAATAATTTCAGCTAAATTATTATTTTCAAATAATATGATTTTGTAATATAAATCTAATACTAAAAAAATTGTAGAAGTATAATTTAAATGATCATTCTAATATTTTTTAATTTGTAAATAATAAATGCTATTTCTTTTTATATATGATGACCCCTTCTTTAATATTGATTTAATTTTTTAAACATTTAATAAAAACCAATCATATATTACCTTATGTAAGATTAACGATAATAATAATAACTGTATTGCTTCATACATAGGTTGTAAATTAATGATAATTTTTAAAATAAATAATAAGTATAAAATAAATAAATAATTAATTAATTAATTATAATAATAAAATTATAAATAATAAATATCTTAATATAACCTTATTCAGAAATTGTTAGAAAAAGATTATTAAGATCTTTAGAATTTATTATTATAAGTAATTCAAAAATATTCTATATTAAAGTTTGTCTAGAATCATCAAATATATAGAATTTTAACATGTATCTATATCTAAAATTGGCTTTAGAAATTTAACCTTTCTAATAGTACAAATTTCTAATAATTTATTCAATAATAGTAGTGAATTTTTTAATTTAATAATAATTTGACAAAAGTTTTTAATTTCATTTTCTATAAATTTCATTTAGCTTTTACTGTTAAGTTGATAATATAAACAGTATATCAAAAATAAATAAAAGACATATTATTAAATTTTTGATCTAATTAAGTTGCTAATTGATTACTACATATTATCTTATTGCTTCTATTATCTATTATTATAATAAAAATATTCTGACTAATATTAAATTCTTCAAAAAGTTGATAAAGTTTGCTTGTAATTAATTCAGCTCTATGAGTACCATTTATAGGAATTATATTAAGTAAAAGATCTTTAATTTCTAATTATTATTAATATAATAAATTATTATTCATAAATAACAATTTATTGAATCTGATATTTATATGTTTATTATAAAAAATATTTTTAAATTAATTTGTAAAATTTCACCTTTAAATTATTTCTTTTTGTATCATAATTTTTTACAAATTTTTCTTCTTTTAAAGTTTATTTATATGGTAAAATAAATTGAGAATTTAACTTATTAATAAATAATTTAAATTCAATATTTTCAATAATAGAAAAAGATTGTAAATCAGTTATAATAAAATCAAGTAATAAATTTATAATAGAATTGAATTGTGATAAAGAATAGGATTACAGTGTATTTTATTCAAAGTAATTTGATAATTTTTATTTATTTATAATGAAATAAATGTTTTTTAGTTAAATGTTTTCAAAAGGTAGCTGTTAGATTACCAGGTGAATAAATTTAACATATAATATGCATTTATAACTTGAGTAGGACAATTTTGGGAGTCCTAGGATCAAAAAAAAAAAGATATCCAGAAAGCTCCCAATCATAGGCCAGAAGTCCTTCTAGCTATATAAATCCATAATATAGAATTCAGGTCTAAAATTTGCAACGGCGCTCAATTTCGTTATCAATCTCCTTGCTATAAAATTTGAGCT
>CAJVPP010000753.1:0-26685 GCA_910592005.1 Funneliformis mosseae
ATTATGAAGAATAACTTTAATTATTACAGTTTTTATAATTTACTAAGAAATTTTATGACTTTTATTAATAGTAAAGTAATTCAATTAGTTCGCAAACATATAAATTTTAAGAAAATTTTTAAAAAATTATTATAATAAATTTTCAAAAATTAATTTTAAAAATTGAATTATTTAAAAAACTTTTTAATAAACTTAAATTTCTTTTAATAAAGTTAATAAACTATATATTAAACTATATTTTTTATATAATAATTATATTATTAATATTAATATTTTATTTTTTATTAAAAATCAATACTTTTTTTTTATGTTTATAGGTAAATTTGCCTATTATACAGTTTAAAAGATAATAAACCTTTTATTTTGATTATTTTATATAAAAATTTAAATATTAGAGGTAATTTGATTTTGATATTTATTTGTTGAGTTATCTTTTATATTTATTATATTGAATAATTTTTAATAAATTTTAATATATATATTTATATATATATATTAATAATATTATTATTATTTAAAAAAAAAGATTTAAACAAGTAGTTTTTAAAAAAGTTTACTATTTAGCCATCAAATTTTGAATTTCTATAAGTAATAGAGAAAATTTATCTAATTATTTGATAAATCAATTTATAGCTTATAAAAACCAAATAAAATTTTATGAAATTTCATATGTATCAGAAGTATATAATATAAAACTAGTGATACATTAAAGGATAATTTTATTTAAAATTAGTATTAAAAAAATTTTCTATAACTAAATATGAGATTGCAACTAGTTGCAATCATGTAATGCTTATTTGTTACCAGTTGTAACTAGTTGTAACTCAATTTTTGTTAATATTACAACTAGTTACAAATATATAATACTTATTTATTACTGTTGTAACTAGTTGCAATGTCATTTTTATCTATAATACATATAATGTTAATTGTGAAAAAGTCTTTTCAGTTTTAGAATAAATATATTTAAAGTGTTAAATAAAGTAATTTTTTATATTAATTATTTTTATATTTAAATTATAGTTTAAATATTGAATAAATGAAAACAATAACTAAATTACTTACTTATTATGTAACAAATACAAAAACAAAAATAAATTATATTAATTTAAATTTTACTAAAGAACATCTTTTTCAAGCAATTAATTAAATTTAAATATTACAAAATTTAATTAAATAATAATGATATTGATGATGATGATGATGAAAATGATATTAATAAAAATAAAAAAGAAATACTAGCAATAAATAAAGAAATAATTATAAAAAATTATTTTGATTTTAATAATCAAGAATTTCAAAAAATATTAAAAGTAAATGTAAGAATAGTTATTAAAGAACCAGTAAATTTTGATTATAGTTGTAATAATTTTGATATTAATACATTAATAAATACAAATTTTAATAATAATAATAATAATTAATAATAATAATAGATAATAATAGTAATAATAATAATACTAATATAGTATATTAATTTTTTTAATGTTTTAATAATCAGTTGTCTGAATATCCCAATTAGGATGTAATATATTTTATATATTATTACACTTAAAATCAAATCTCTTCTTAATATTTTATAAGCTGATTTAAATTACTTAATTACTAGTTAATATGATAAGCTATATCAAATGAATACTGTATAGCTAATATTAATACTATTATAATACGATAGAATTTAGACTAATTACTAGAAAAATAAGTCTTTAACAATCTAATTTAGGATAGCTGTCTAACATAGTTATTACGTTTAGACTATTAAAATCACTCTAATAATTGAATTCAGATCTCTTAAATTTTAGTTAGTATTATAGGCATTATAGTATTTTAACTAGAAATTATTTGTAACTTACAATTCTTGTACAATCTAAATTATACTGTTTACCATTGATCTGTCATAACCTGTTATTGGAGATGATCTTCTTGCAGACAATGTAACATTTACCCATAATAGGCCAGCTCTCTAAATACAAGTTTCAAACTCAATCAGTTCTATGTGTAATATGATCACTTACATAATTACACAGATTTATCATATTCTATAAATTTGTGATCTTTAACATATATAATTTGTATATGAAATTCATTTTCAGAATTGAATTAGTAAATCCTACAATAAATTAATACTGCAATTTACATTTAATTTATGCTGAATTAGGTAAAAACTTATTTCTTATAGCATAAGCTAAAGATGCTAATCTCTTAATAAAGTATATTATAACTATATCTATAAATATATATATCTTTCTTTTTGTATCACACTCTTAAGTTTTTGTTTTACTATTTATTCAGACGACTTAGTTTTTTTAATTAGTATAATCTTATTTACCATATAAATCTATTTATTATAGTTAGAGTTAAAAGGATTAGTTAGAATTAGTTAAGATTTATTAAGGTTAGTTATTAGTATTATTAGGAAAGAATATTGATCTTTTCCAATATAAAATAAAAATATTTATAGTAATAATAGTAATAATATTAATAATATTAATATTATTTTTTTAATTTTAATATAATATTATAAATATTTTATTGATATTTTAAAAGTATTTTTTTTTAATTTTAACTATCATAAAGCATTTTAATTATTATAATTGATTTTAACTATTATAATTAATTTTAACTTTTAATTTTAACCATAAGCTTTAAGTCAAAATATTTTGATTTTTAAAATTTAATTTTAACTTCATATATAATTATAATAATAAATATTTAATTTGATTTCAAAAAATTTTAGAAGAAAATGAATTATATTTTATTATTATATTATTATATTATTTTTTTTTGCTTATTTTTTAATAAAAAATTAATTAGTAAGTTTTAAGAATATTTTATTATATTTTTATAAATTTATATTAAGTTTTATTATTAATAAAATTTTAATAATTAATAAATTAATTAAATAAAATGTATTGATTTTATATGCTTATTAATATTGAATTGAGATCAATTTTAGACTATTTATGGTTATTTAAATTCTAAATTGATATTGAATTATTTGTTAAATTAAAGTTAATTTTATAGTTATTTAAATTCTAAATTGATATTAAATTATTTGTTTAATTAAAGTTAATTAGTAATTTATAAACTAATTTATAATCAAATTTAAGTTCTGAATTGATACTGAATTGATTTTGAATTGAGATTAATTTTAGTTAATGTATAATTGAATTTAAATTTAAATTAATATCAAATGGCTTTATTTGATAAGCGTTAATCAGCAGTGATTTAAATAATTGGAAAATATAACCAATCAGCTATAAATAGTATTAAAATCAGCCTAAATTTGATTATCTAATTTCTAGTTGATTTGAATTATTTTGACCAGTATTATAAATTATTAATTAAATTTTAAATTTTTATTAGATTATAATAAATAATTAATATTCTTTTTAATAATATTAATTTTTTAGATTAAATTTTTTATTTATAATTTAAATATATAATTTAAACCTTTTAATTAAGGTAAGTTACTTTTTAGTATTTTAAATAATTTTATTTATTGTAATATTATTTAAATCTAAAATCTTATAAATACTTAATTAATTTTATGAAATAAATCATATTTACAAAAACAAAATAATTTTAAATAATTTCATTTAAAATTTATTGTATTTTTAACAATATAAATTCAAGTTTATTTTTTTTAAAAAAATAATATTTATAAAATAAAATTTAAGTAAAATTAAAAAATAATAATAAAATTAAATTTTAAAAATTTGTCATATTTATTAAATTATTAAAAACTTTAATAAAATTTTAATATATTATATAGTTAATTAATATTAATATTGTATAAAATTTTTAACAGTTTTAAGATAAAACATTAAAATTTTATTTTAAAAATTTATAAGTTTTCTAAATAAAAAAATATTTTGAAACCAATCTTATATATTTTATAATAAAATTTATAATTATTTTTTTTTTAAAGTTAATTAGAAAATTTCAAGTTAAAATAAAATATATATATATCAAAACAAAAAATATATAATTTTTTATCTTTTAAATAATAGAAAATTATATTATAATTAAAAATAAGATTTTATTAATTTAAATAAATGTAATAATTCTATAATAAATTATCAAATTGATTATAATCTATTATTAAAATAAAAAATAATAAAACTAAATTTTAAACATAAAATATAAATATAACAAATAAAACTATATTATTAAGTTTATGATAAATTAGTAAATAATAATTAGATATTATAAAAATTTAAAAAACATGTTAATCAAGTACTTTTTTTTTTTTTTTTCAAGAAAAATATTAACTAATCTTTGTCTCGGAATTGTCAAATAAATTTATATATATATTTACAAAAAATATTTTGTGTTTCAGTATACTGAGAGAATTTCTGTGATTATGTGAAATAAATAATAACATTATTTTTTGTACTTATTTCATTCTTATTCAAATTACCTAAATTACTTCTAAAATTTCAGATCAATTGGTTGGATACATAATTTCTTATGAGCAAATGATACCTGTAAAACATAAATAAATCCAATTGTTCCGAATTTTACGCACAGAGATCGATACGCAATTCATTACGACATGCAACTTTGCAATTTCCATAAACCATACAATTAGTAAAAAAAATTTTACTTGGGAAAATTTTGTCGAAGAACATCTGAATGTTTAGATGAATTATGTGCCTGGATTTGGTAGAATGTGAAATATAAAATTTAATAATGAACTTAAAGATTATCTCAATGATTTATAATTTTATATTTAATTATGAACAAAAGGCAGCAAAGTGAATGTACAATTACAAAAACGACGTACTTTACATAATCAACCTTCCAATCAATTCATCTTTGGTTTGGTGAAATATGTACGGAATTTAAATAGATTTATTCAAAATAATTTAAGAACCATTTTACGTGATTTAAGTGAAATATTTTGACAAATTATTCTAAATTTACAAACTTTATCTTTTTAAAATAAAATTGATTAATAACAATTAAGAAAATGTAATATATACTTATGCAAAAGAAATTTGTTGTAAAAGATGTCTGATTGAATAGAATTTTTTTTTTTTCGTTGGTATAAAATAAATTTTACCAATTACCTTGACCACTTGTTTCGATTTGAAAGTCAATTTCATAAGGGACCTTTCGATTTCGAGGGAAAAGCTTCTGTTTGGGGTGTTTGAGGAATACCATTACTATTATCGATGAAGACTCCCACGGCAGTCATTTCATACCCAGCACTAACATTATTTATATCGCTAGTTATTTTCATACCTCCTCTACTAGACTTCCCGCTTTCTCTTCCCATTGATATTTCAAAGGATTGTGAACTTGAGGATGATATTTCTCTTGATTGTAACATATAGTCCGGTCTTGAAGTGATTAATCCTTCAGCTAATCTCATGGTTTTATTATCGGTATTAAAGCTAGTATATGGATCACCAGTACCTGAAACTGGAGACGACAATTCACTAGAATCAATAGTGCCTGAAATAGTACCAACACTATCATTAATACCGCCAGTTTCAGCTATATGAACAGCCCAATCTGGATTCAGACGTTTTTCTACATTGGTACGGTGTTGTTTATTCTTTAAATGGATTTCAAAATTTTTCAATGAAAGTCCATCTCCAAGTTGATATAGCCTGCGTGGGCAATCGAGACATTTAATACGGAGCTCATTAGGATTATTAGGCTTTTGAATAATATCGAAACGGTCACGAGGATATTTCTGCAGCAATTGTTCACGCTGCTGAATTATCCATTCCGGAATGACCTATTATTATAAAATTGGCTATTAACGTCATAAATATTGAACGAGTTAAACTGAAAACATCATCTTTTATGTTGATGGTCCAAGATTTAATAAATAAAAGTCAGATTTTCAATAAATAAAAAATTTAAAGTGAAAAAATTACAGGTTTGTTTGATAATGGTGCGTTAGGAATTGTTACAGGTGATTGTGATTTAGTAGAAGTAACTGTATATGCGGTTGGTACAATAGTATATGATGCATTTACGGATGTGAAATGGTATGGGAATATATATTAGCATTTGTTATTATTGGTGCAGTAACAAAAAATCAGAAATACTAAGATTATTGCCTTGAGGTTGTGCTAAATTTTGATTATCTGTTGATTCGAAATGTTGTTTAGAAATTAAATTTTGTTCAGTCGATGAATTAGGTTGTTTTTCATTGACCATAAAATCAAACGATTGATCTAATGTTGAAGGGATATCTTGTTGTGAGGATTGAAGTGTTTTATTTGCTGGAAAAGCCGAATTAGCCAATTGATTAGGTTCTTGTAACTTAGGCAAATTGAAATCGTCCTCATTCGTAACTTGGGAAATCGGCCGCAGGGTATTGTTCTTTTGAAAGTAGAGGCCTGACGATTAGGAAAAGTTCGACGTGTGTGAATGTACACAAATTAAAATGACAAAAAACCGGCCAAGTTATGTGGTAAAACCTTTTGGATGATTCCAATAATTTATTGCACCCACGGACTTACCGCACGCGTTACATAATGTCTATATCGATAATGAAATTTAAATTAGTGAAATGCGTGTAAAAAAAATTATTTTAACAAGTAGAATTAAATTTAAATACCTTTTCTCCATTAGGTCCTTTACGCAATAATGGTGTTGCTGTTTGTAAACAACCACAACCGTCACAGTGCCACTCTTCTGATTCTTTGCTTGTGCCCCCTAATAAGATAACAAGTTAACATATAATAATAATTCACAAAGCATATTCTATAATTAAAAAAATAATAAAATGGTAACCCAACTCACTTCGATTTGATTTTTTCGTACCGTCTCTAAATTCTCTTCCCTGTGGACTTGGTCCAACTGAGCCAGATCTTCCTGTACTATTTATATCAGTGATATCTGGAGAGTTTGCAGTTATACTACTACGTAGACCACTTCCAGCTGCACGTCCACGTCCACGAACTTTACCAGGAGATGGGGTGGATGATTTTTCAGAAATCGCTGAATAATTATCATACCCCATAGAACTTGATTTACGCATGACCGGCGGCATTCCAGATGAAATTAGGGTAATAAACGCATTTTCATCTGTGGGGTCAGGAATAATAGTTGTGCTATGAAGTAAGGTTCTATGTGTCTTAGGAGGTTCCCTATCTGGCAAAATAACACCACGCCTTCCACGAGTTTGCCGACGTTTGCGTCTATTTATTAAAAACAATGAGTAAATTATAAATGATTCAAGTATATAAAAATAGAGGTTATTATAATTTTTTCAACCTGGCATCTCTTTCACGATCTTTTTCAATTTTATCAATTTCTGCTTCTGTCAATTCCACAAGAATTGGAGTATGTTGATCAACTGCATCTTCTCTTCGAATTATATTTGTTACAGGAGGCAAAAGGCTTTGCCGTAAATCATCATCTTGTACAGGAGAGCCATCGAAAGGATGACCCACGAGAATCAGAGATTTAACGTAAATTTGAACTTGTTCACGAATAGAGTGCGCTATCGCCGTTCTGGAGTATGAATGTTTCTATGGTTTTAGAAACATAAATATTGTAATCAAAATAATTACGCTTTGACATACTTGAATTCGCCTCCTAGACCTAATTCTGCTGTCAAAATTTCTGCAAAAAGTTCTGGGTCATTTTTCTGACAATTAATATCCCACTCAAATTGGTCCACTAAAGAAATATTGCCGATTGTAACATCAATCTGCGATAACAAAAAAAAAGTTGTTAATTACTTATTCAAATTGAATTATTAAAGCCTATAATAAACTCACTTTTATTAGGATTCTCAATTCTTCGTTGATATTTGACTCTTCCGAATTATTTAGTGTATTAGATTTGTTGTCATTATCATTTTCTTCCTTGACTACACATGCATCCTCGGATGGATCCGTTGATGAAGTAGATACATTATTTGTCGGAAATTGATCCGTTAAAGATAAAGGATGCAAGATATATCCTTGTAATTGATCACGCATCTGTTTAACAATTGCTGGTACAAAAGTTGCCGCGGGAAAATGCAAATCATCACAAAGAACTTCTGCAAAATGCTCAGGAGTAATAAGTGTTTCTATAATATAAAATTAACCATGCAAATAAATAATGTTACCAGGATTCACGTGACATTTTAATTTTTCATAACTTATGCCCTTAAAGATGTACCATTCATATTCCAGGTAAAAGTATCTCGTAACTTATAGCCATCAGCTCCATCAATTTCTAACCTGATTGGAACTAATGTATCTTCATTTTTAGCTATTTCTCGTAATTGTTGATGAGAACTAAATAGAATAATCATTATACCCAACATGTAATAAATACAAAAATTTTTAGAAATTAAAAAACTTACAATTTAAATTCTTTAGTCTTTTTAGGCCTTTTTCGATCATGAGGGTAGACTATCCTAAACCGAGTTCCGGTAACACCATTTCCATAACCTCCATATCCTGTGCCAAACAAATATGATGATCGTGTCTGGTGTATTAGATCAGCATGAGCTATTTCTTTACGTTTCTCGGCTATAACATTCATTTGCCTTTTATGTTGAATATCTAACGCTTTTTGATAAAGAGTATCTCTTCTAACATATTGTTCTAGGTATTTCTTTTGAACAGAAGTGAGATCTGGTGCGGGTTCATATGGTTTGGGGGCAGCGGGAGGCTTTTTGGAGTGCTCAGAACTTGGTTTTTGTTGTGAAGAACGATGATGAAGGTTTTGTACAGGCTGAGGATGCGTTACAGGTCGTCTTGGTTGTTGCATCATCTGGCGTTGTTGTGTTTGCTGTGCTAGACGCAATCTCGCCAATTGATGTTGCTGTTGTTGCTGTTGTTGCTGTTGATTCTGTTGTTGTTGTTGTTGTTGTTGTTGACGATGGTGTTGTTGTTGTTGTTGATATTGACGTTGTTGCTGTATCTGTTGTTGTTGTTGAAGTGATAACATGTTCGGTCGTTGACCGATCATTTGTCCTATCCCACGATTAAGTGATTGTTGTTGAAACATATCCAATCCAAGACCATTGATATTACTCTGTGATGGAAAACCTAACATGTTAGTAGTCATATTATTACTAAACATTGGATTTCCTAAAGCTGAAATCGAAGGTATTGGAGCAGCTGCTGAAGTTGATAATGACTGGCGACCTTGAAATATATACTGATTCGTCATATTATTTCCACCCTCACCACTTAGCCCGCGCATCTGTTGCAAGTTTGGATTGTTCATTGCTCCATAGTTTCTTTCAATCGTCATTTGCTGCTGTTGTTGTTGTTGTTGTATACCTGTATTCAAGACGCGTTGGTTCATAGAATGTTGCGAGACAAAATTATTTGCATACTGTTGTGTCTGTGATTGCTGTTGCAACAAAGCAGGATTTGTAGGTAAACCAAGTGGATTATTACTGTATCCAACTTGTTGCTGCTGTTGCTGCTGTTGCTGTTGTTGTTGTTGATTGAGTGAAGGTATTGAAGAATATGAATCCATTTGAAAGATGCAACAAGATTTGAATTTAATGTATAAAGACTATACTTTTGATTTGTATGATATCAATGGATTTTGACAATCAAAGATAGAGAAAATTCAATAAAGTTATTTAATAGTCCTCTATTAAAATATTCGAAAACCTTTCTCATGTGACTAAGGATTGGTCTAATAAATCACGTGCCGCTAACCAAGTTCAAGCCAAATCAGGATGAATATCGCTTGTATTACTGCGGTTAATTGAAGCAGTAAAAAAGCAAAGGCAGCCGGAAATTACATTCACGTCACTTTCGACTGTAAAAACGCGTTACGTGTCAAATATCTTTCGAACCTAATATTTTTTGGTGGAAAAAAAATGTTGTATGTGGCTGCTTTTGCGTTGCTTTTTTCTAAATTTATTCACCAATTCGCTTGATTTGGAATTCTATTGGTTGTACTAATCTTCGGTTGTACTAATCTTCCAATTAACTGCGTTGACTATAAGACATTATCGTTGATGTACTGTTTAATACCTTATATGCGCTTATTGCTTTATGCTTTATTCTTTATGATACTCGATCAGATTCTATGGGGAAAACCAGTTCTTTATATAAATTTTTCAAAAAAAAAAAAAAAAAAAAAAAAGTTGATCTCCGTCGCACAATGGAGTGGAGAAACGTTATGCATTACATTTAACATAATGGTACAGAAAACGAATTTAATCAATTTATTTTTACAAACGCATTAATTAATTAGATCACATGTATGTTAATTAAATATAATTATATTCTTTTACAATATAGTATATAGTGTATATACTGTAATTATTATGTTGCGGTAGTTTTGGATCGAACAGCCCCAACTTTTTTTTTTATTTGCAACAGAAGATTATGACCAAAATTACTCTTCAAATGAACACCAAGAACAATACATTGAAGGGTTATTATACATTACTTTTAAAGAGAAAAAACCAAGAACCAAATCGGGAAATACATGAAAAACGAAATACATAACATTCAGTAAATAAATTATCAAAGTTACAAAAGAGAAAGAGAGGAAGCGTAGTCTATATAACGGCCGAAGCGTACGACATTCCCCCAAATCAGTAATCTATTCATTAATATGTAAATATGTAAATGATAAGAGAAACCATGTTCACGACTCCTTGACTTTGTAATTTCTTGATGATAATCTCGAAGGAGAAGGTTATATGTTCATGCAAGTTCTCTGCACCTATAGTTAAACGGAAAAGAAAGTTCAGTTAGTTCTGTGGTCTCTACGTCATATAATGCCACTTGTTCCAAGGTAGTCTTGTCGACGTTGAAGGTTTAGTCTCTGCTGAATTTCCAAGTTATTGTTTTCATGTCATTCAAAAATTATTTATTGTTTATTTATAATGAAAATAATAAAGGAATAAAGGAATATTTATATTATTTGCTTGGGAAAATTTTCCGAGAATTTTTTGTGATCAACACTTGTGCAACACAAGTACAGTAGTGTCTTTTAAATCCCACATTTTCACATTTCAATATAAATAAGCACTCTTTTTATATTATAGCGTTGGATAATAAATATTATTAAAAAAATAATATAAAATGTAATAATATAATAATATTAATATTATTATAATAAAAAAAAATTACATTTAATTAATTTAATAAGTTTTAAATTAATGTTAAAGTATTAAGAAACTGATTCAAAAATTATTATTAAATCCGAAGCATAAGTATAGATCAATTTAATTTTTAATTTTTATAAATACATTTGTCTTTAATCTAATTACTAAAATATATAATTTATATAAAAAAGAATTTAATTAGGTAATAAATAATTAAATTTGTTTATGATAATTTTGACAATTTGTTTAGAAATTTTATAATTATAATAGTAAAAATAAAAAAAAAATTAGTAAAATTTATCATTAATAAGATTAAAATTTCTAAAATATTAAAGTATTTTAAACATTAGTTTTGATAAAATTAAAGAAGATTAAAATATATTTATTATAAGCTTATATATACTTTTTATAATACAATTAATTTAATTCTTAAAAAAATATCTTTTAATATTTTTATAAAACTGACTAGTAAATACCACATTGGAAAAGATTAAACGTATGATCGAAAGTTTTATAATTATATAAATATGTATGATAAAATTTATTTTCGAAATATTATTCTTATAAAAAAGGGTCAGAGGTCAACTAAGAATTGAATTTATTAGTACAATACGTCACGTTATAGTAACACGTTATAAAATGTTGAAATTGGTTTGATAATAAATAATGATCTGATAAACGGTCATAAACAACC
This sequence comes from Funneliformis mosseae, assembly GCA_910592005.1. Lineage (NCBI taxonomy): Eukaryota > Fungi > Glomeromycota > Glomeromycetes > Glomerales > Glomeraceae > Funneliformis > Funneliformis mosseae. The sequence continues at coordinate 11,745 of CAJVPP010000753.1, forward strand.
TTTTCGCGTCTTACACTATCTATTATCTTTCATATTATTCCATCTGCAAAAAAAAAATTATTTTCACCATGAATGATTATCATACCAGGTTATCAAGTTTTAAGCGAAAAGGTAGTAAATTAGAGGAAAGGTTTGAAGTCCTAAAGGATGAAAATAATGAGTGTTTTGAAGATATTATAAATAATATCAGTGAGAACGATAAAGATCAATGTATAGTAAACATAGGAAAACTAGGAGATATCATAAAAACTACTTATGAAATAGTGGGAGAACAGACAGAACTCACGAAAAAAGCTATATCTGTTGTGGAAGAACTAACAGCAGTAATGATTCATACCGGGACTCAGTTGGATCAGTTAGAGATTAAAGTAAATCGAACAGAATTTTTAAGCAATTATCGAGATTGGATTAAAAGATTTATTGAATAAGGTTATAGACAAGTTAGGAGAAAAAGAATGGCGTCTTGCAGAGTCTGCTCTTTTTTATCTCGAGTCTGGAATGGAATTAACAGATGAAGAACTTAATTGTATTGAAAATTTAAAGGATTTTTTACGTGATGTTAAAATGACAATCGACGATATCAAGCTATTACGAGAGATGAGAGACAATAGCAATACTTTATTTCATAGTAACAGACAAAGTTTAATGGAAGCACAAACGCGACTTAATAATCCGCTTCCTGATGATCTAAAAATATACAAAATTCCATTGCAAAAGGCTCTTGAAGCCATTAATAATTAGTGTACGTCTAAATTTTAAAAATATTTCTTGGATTAGTAAAACAAGATTATCAACTTTATTTTTGTATATAGTAATTATTAAAATTTTAAAATTAGGATTAATTGGACTTGCTCATTAAAATAAAATGTTTTTTTTTAATTTGTCAAGAAAAATTTTGACATTTGTATAATGCAAAAATGTTGCCTACACATGTTAAAATATTTCGAGCATAATGTGGGCGAATCTTATTTAAAAGCGAAGAAAATACTTTTATTGAGAATTAGATGGCCACCCGAAAAGCTAAATTCTTAATTGTGTTCATGAAATATCTCTTTTTCATGTGTTTTCATATTTATCTATGGTCTAATCAGTTATGAGAAAAGAAGATCACAGGCTAAAAGCAACAATACATAAATGAGCGAACTTAAAGTAATTAATATATTTAACCACTATTATTCATCCAGTATTTTATGCAATTAAGTTTGTTTATCGCAAATGATGAGATGGAATTGACAAAATACTAGCGAGCTCTCCGAATCTTATCTATGCCTATATCACTAAATAAATCATATACTGTATTTTTGAGGCTATTCCAATCTTCTTCTTGACCAAAGTAAGAGAGATGGCATCAGGAAAATATTTATGAACTTCATTATTTAACTTATCTTCGCCTCCTCCTCTATTAGTTTGAGTCGAATTAGAAATACACGACAACTTCATAATATCAATCGATACTTGTAATCCATTTTTTCAACCTTTCGAAGATTTCCTGATATAGTCGAGGTACTGAGTCGATTCATCATCATAAAATGCTAACAATTTTTTTCTTTTCATTCTTTATTGATAAAGTCCTGGCAATCTGGACAGCAGAATAAAGCTCTATGATAACATTTGCAGCAAGTGAATTTACAGTTTCTTTCTTGAAAGCTTTGGAAATAAACCAAATTTAATAGCAATTGAATAGCACGGTAGCCAATAAAACACTTTTATTTGCAATACCCTTTATTAGCGTAAAAAATATCTGTTTGATAATCATTACTGGAGAGCGAGAGAAATTTTTTGCACTAGTGATATGATTTTTTAATTAAAAAGTTTTATTATTACAATATAATGTGATATAATAAATACAAATCGCTATACACAATTATTTTTTCAAATGGTAACCCTACATCATATTGCGCAATATTCAGGATTATTTAACGGGAATTTGAACATGATGCAAAGTTATATGACTTTTCAAAGAAGATTTAGAGTAATAAAGTAAATTTTATATCTTTAAATAGCTATATTAACTATGGACAAACTTACCAATTGATTCTGACCTAATGTTTCGGGCGAAATTGTTTTGTGATTGACGAAATATTTCGCCTTTTAGATCTAAAATTCTGCCCAAATTTCCGTAACTTTCGAATTTTTTCCAAATTTCCGTAATTTCTGTAACTTCTAAACTTATGCAAATTTGAATCTTCTAAATAGAAAAATTAGCAAATTTAACAATATATATGTAAGTTTGTAAAAAATTTAATGCTAAGCAGATAAACAACAGTTATTATTAACGTTAAATTTAAAATAATAATTAAGATTTTATATCGAAAATTCAAAATTTTATTATAACATCATGCTAAATGCATCGATCATATATTATTAAAAATAAACTTTACATTTTACACAAATTAACTATTTTGTTAGCTTCGGCAATTGGATCCATTCATATCATCATTTTCTTTTTCAACTACATTTTGATTATCCTAAATTCAAATTATTAATGAATATGTTCGCATTTAAATTCAAGATATTACCAATTATCAAATTACTTTCCTCACCAAATGAATTTACTTCTATATCAATATCATTATCATCATCCATAATTTCAATAAGATCTTCATCTGGGTTTAAATTTGTATTAACCAAATTTCATGAGTTTCTTCACTTGATTTTTCGATACTATAATATAACAGCTCTTGCTTAGCATGTGTATGATAAGCTGACAATTTGTACATATTTTTCACTTTGTTTAACCCTAATCGGTTTCTCCTTTTACCATATAATCAGATCAAATCCATTCACATCCAACTGTATGAGATGTAAGTGAAAATAGTTTAATTGCTAGTTGTACTAAATAGTCCTCTCCCTTGGAAAAATTATCTTTTATAGAAATCCACCAAAAAATTGGTAATTCATTCTTACCTAAATCAATATCAAATAGAATTTGATATGTGTAAAATAACTTTATTTGATGCATTAACTCACATCATTCACAATTTTTTTTTTTCAAATTTCTTTCTATAGATAATAAAAGTTTCCAAAAAATCCCTCGTATCTAACAAATTTCTAAAAAATAATATAAGATTTTAATGTTTAAATTTTTTTTAAATATAATAAATTAATATACTAACCTTTATAATCTGGATAAAAAAAAACACAATAAGTATATTGGATTGATAAATCAATGTAACGTTTGTTAAAAATTGCAATATATTAATATTGAAAAATAAGATAATCATTTTGAGATAATTTATTAATTGCAACTCTAAGATAAGTTAATTCAATAAAACTGTTTACAAGTATAGAAAACTATAATTCTGATCTTAAAATTGCTTTTTTGATAGAATGTAAAATAAATGTTAATATATGCATTCATCAAAAAAGCATGAAAACATAAAACTGATAAGACTGATAGTGAAAAATGATCAATATAATTAGATCATAACTGCAATAAAATAAATAATTTTAAAAGTTAATAGAAATTAAATATATAAATATAAATAAATAATAATTTTAATATTTACCTTTTCTAAAACTTTTTTATGACATTTAATAGAATCAATACAAATAATATTATATACCATCAAGTATTAATTTATTATTTTAAATTACCTTCATTTACTTGATAATTTTCAGCCTTTTTTTTTAAACTGAACTTATAAATATAAAAATTTAAGTATTTATTACAATAAAAATTAAATAAAAAATATAATCATTACCTCTTTGATAACTTTTTTAAAAAAAGTTATAATTGTATTATAATTTAGTTAAATTCAGTTTGTAAAAGAAGTATTATATATATTCTTAGAAATTAAATTGATTGTATAAGCTATACAACAAATATTAAGAATATTTTGATATTTTCCAGTAATTATATTATGAGCATTTTGAATATTTAATCCTGTATTTATTACTATTTATAAAAAATTTTCTATCTTTATCTTTGTAATTATTTCTTTTATTTCATTTGCTAAAAGAAACTGGTATGATTTTCATCTAATAAATTCTTAAATACTACAAATATTCTTTATAAAAAGATATATGAATGAGAAAATTCTAAATTGATTTATGATCCATCCATTACATATTTTAAATTTTTTTTAAAAAAAATGAATTAATATTAATTAATAATAAAACAAAAATGAAATAATTTTTAATACTTATAATGTTAAATTTGTAGAGTTTTGTAATTTTTTAATAATTTGTTTATTTACAATAGCTACTTCTTAGTTAAAAAGTTCACCAGAAAGTTGTTTTTTAAAAGACAGTATATACTTTAGATATATTAATTTTAAAAATTCTACAAAAAGGATTTTTAATTATATGTTAAAGTATATTATATATAACAAAAGATTTCATATATACCTGATTAATTTCATAATTTTTTTCTGAAGAGATCTTTGAGTTTTCATAAAAATTTGTTATTTTTTTTTTATTTAGTTTTATAATTATATTTTTATTTTTTATTTTGATTATTTGTGAAATTTTCAATTCTTATAATATGTCAGTTTAAAAATAAATGTTTTGTTTTTATTGGAACTTTAAAACAGTTATTAGCAAGATATATTTTTAAAGTTTGAGGTAAACTTTTATATTAAAAAGTATTATAATATAAGTAAGTTGTCTTATAATGCCTTTTCAATATTTTATTACCTTATTTAATATAGGTTCTCTATAAAAATAACTGTTGGTTTAGTATCTGTAAACTTAAATGATTAATTTTTAATTCAATATATTGAATTAAATATAAGACTTTATCATAATCATACCTATATAAAGATATAACAAAAGGTAATAATAAATGAATTTATAAGATTTTTTTATTAAACTCTTAGTTTATCTTAAAACCTTATCTCAAGTTACTTTTTAACTTAAAGAAAATATAAGATATTTATATAAAATAAAATACTATAAAATATAATATAATAAATATAATATAAAAGATAAAATAAATAAATAAAATAAATATAAATACTCTACTAACTAAGATATAATTAATAAATATAATAATTATAACTAATCTATCTAATATATTAAATAGATCAATAATGATCACTTTAGCAACTTAATCTAATTTATTCATTTCATTAACTTTGTTAATCATTTTAATCATATAATCAATTAAGATATAGTCAAAGATTATGACTTTAATCCTTCCCTTCTAAATTTTGAACTCCTACCTAAATATCTATAATTTTATTAATTAAAAACCAGTAGAATTGATTTAGAAGTGTATAAAATTTTCTCAACAATATATATTTTAATAGTTGAATTTGATTCATACCTAATATTTCATAGAGTTAATATAGGAGGATTTCTAGAAAAATCAGATTCTGAAAATTTTTTGACTTAAATTAAGAGCTTAATACATTTTAATCTAATAATATTAAAAACTAAAATGCAATAAAAATCTTAATTTTGTTAAAAAATTTCCAGAACTTGATTTTCCTAGTAATCAACCTATATACACAATTTGAAACAGAACTATAATATTTAGTAACTAGTCCTTTCAATTGATTTCATTGTTCTAATGAAAAAGTTTCTGTTTTTAAAAACTTTTTTAAGTAATAAGCATTGACTAAAGTAAGAGTTCAGTCTTTCATTCAAGTAGCTCTCAGTAGCATTTGATAAGTTATTTGAAATTTCTTTTGTAAGTTTATTTCAATTAAATATAAAGAAAAAGAAAGAGTTACTTCTAAAAGCAAAGTTTTATTCAAATCTTTAATAAAAAGTTGTTCATTTTTATAGAGTTGTAAAAATAATATAAAAATAAAAATAAATAAAAATAGAATAAAAGAAAATATAATTTAAAAGGTAAATCTTTATATATCTTTAAAAGATTTCTATTTATTAGAATATAAAGCACACGATTATCTAATTCTCTAACTTATAAAAAACATTTAATAAGATTTGATAGATATAGTATAGTTTTTTTTTTATTTTTGATCTAATGTTTCAGAATGAATTTTATCTTTTACAGTTTCAAAATACAAAATCTTATCTCCAATTTCATGTGAAATAGAGATTCTTATATTTTTATCATAATACTTCTTTTGTTATATTATGCAAGTTGTATTGTATTTTTGTATCTAGTTATATTAAAGGTTATTTGTTAATCAAATGATCAATTTTTCTTATAAAGTAAAATTCTGATTAGTATAAAGATCATTAAAATCATTAGAATTATCAATAAATAATATTGTATTTATTTATAAATCAAATAAAGGATTTAATTTTTGTGACTGATTGTTTACTTTTATGATAAATAAATAGAAAAGAAGAAATATATTGATTATATTGAGTAGATTTTTTTGCCAATTTTACTAATGATTTATATAAAATTCTATTGAATCTTTCTACTAATCAATTCATTCTAAAGTGATAAAAAATAAATAGTCTATAATAAATATGAAATAATTTTATTAATTCTGTAACTAATTGATTATTAAAATAAGATTCTCTCTAGTAAGATCTTGATTAAATATCTATGCTGATAAATAATATTTTTATATAAAAATTTAATAATATTTTAAATAGTAGTATCCTAAACTGCTTTAGCTTTTAACCATTTTGTTAAATAATCAATAGTAACAATAATTTATTTATTTCCTCTATTAATTCCTAGTAAAGGTTCAATAAAATCTATTTCAATTATATAAAATGATGAATTAACTAGGATAGGATGTAATTTATATAGATTAAATGATATTTAATCAGATACCTTAAATTTTTTTAAAAATTCTAAAACCATAAGTTCAATAGTAGCTAATCTGATTATACTAACAATCAGTTATTAATAAGGTTAATATCTGATTGATCACTAATATTCAATTAGAACTAACTAATTGGTTACTATTTTCATATTTAATTTTAAAATTACTGATTGGTTTTTTTTAAACAAGAACTTGATTATTTATAGTTTAGTACTTTATAGACTTTATTAACTTTATAATTTGATACTTGTCTACTACTATTTTTTATAAAAAAATAGTATTCAGGTTGTATGATGTGGATATCAGTACCTTATAGCTTAAAAAAAATATCAAATAATATTTAACATTCTGTACCTAAGAATAAAGTAGGAAAATTAAATTCTGAAGCTAATAATATGTCTTATAAGTGAAATTATCTATTAATAGGTATAACTGCTATATATATTTTTGATTTTTATTTGCCTATTGTAAATTTGCTTAATACAAATCAGCTATAAATATTATAAATAGGGATAATACTATTTCTATTAGCTTTATAATATTTATATTTTCAGAGTTCAATATTATAAGATCTGTTATTGTTGCTATCAATTTGACAATAAAATCTTGTCTGTTGTTTAAGTATCACTTAACAAAAGTCAACTTATATGTCATTATACCAGTTGAAAGTTTGATCATATGTACAAAATAAAATTGTATTTCATCTGAAAATATATTTATAATTTCATTATATTATGTAAATTTGCCAATATATGTGAATTATCGCATATTAGGGTGCTATTATTGCTTCAAATATTTCTACACCAATCTGAATATGACTATATTAGTTCATATTTAACAAAACAATAATACAATTTTCTGATATTATTTTACAAGAAGCTGCTTCAGAAATTGTTATAAATTCTCATTTATAAGCAGTGTTATAATACTGAACTAATAGTTTATATATATAATCCAGTAAAGATATATCATATTTTTTTAAAGTAAGTATTTCTCTAAAAAAGTTTATTATTAATGATTGTATTGTTAATTGATGACGGAAGATTGCAAGAACTAGTATAATTCAGAAAAATCAAACCTGTCATATATTGTTAAACTCCTTGTTGCTAGACGAAATTTCACTAATTCAAGTGCTTTATTTAGTTTTAAATAATTTGATTGATTAGAAATTAAATCATTTAATCTTTAGTTTTACATAATAATACGTAAAAGTTTCAGTTTAATGTTCTGCTTACTATTTGGAAAGGATCCTATATAAAATAATAAGTTAATTTTTTAATAGTATTTGAATTTTTTAATAACAGTCAATAAATTTATTTATCTAATATTCTATTCATTCTTTCAAACGAATAGCATCAAAAAGAAAATAATAGTCTATAATTATGATAAAATTTGATAATATGAAGAGATAAATGAATATTTAAAATTATCATCTCTTATCTATAATGGTTTTCAACCAAAGAGCTACTTAGAGTAATTAGTTATAAGCTTCGCTCAATGCATCATTATCAATAATTTAATAAGTAAGTAAAGAGCAAGCCCTTACAAAATTAGCCAAAATTTTCCTATTAGAAGCACTTAGAAGGTTCTACATTAATAGAGTCATATAAATAAGAATAAAGAACTTTTATTGATCAGCAGTATAACCTAAAAATCCTTTACTAGTAGCAATCTTATAAGGAATTCTTCTCAAATCAGTTAGTACTTTAATAACCTTTACTCTTTTTTCTATCATATCAAAATCTGATTTGATGAGCTTATCGTTATTGATCTATAATTTTTTAACTATCTATTGTGTAATTTCAAGAAAAAGACAATGCATTAGATTGATAACAAGGTGTTTTATCAGATTAAAATAAGGTAATCTTAGCATTTCTGATCAGCGTATATGAGTATCAGAAACATGTTTGTTTTTTCACTATTAGATTTGTATTATCTTTATTTTTTGGCATTTTATCAATATTCTTCAAGATTTCGTTCTTAAAATCATTCAGACATATTATCAAAACCTCTAAAATTTAGTTTTGTTCTATTAGTATTTGTATTTTTATAACATTGATAGCATCTGATTAAGGCTAATATATGACCGCATAATTTTCTTGCAGCTGAAATATTATTAAAATAGCATATTATTGCCAACTATATGTTCTTACTAGTTAAATGTTCATTAATCGAGGCAAATAAACTCTATCCTAAAATTTCAATAATTCATCCACTATTGAGAAAAGATAATAGTTTATTTTATGTAGTTTAACTTTATTTAGTCCTAGTAATATCCTAAGATATAGTATATTTTTCTATTTAAATCTTATTTCTCAAAGAAAATTGCAAACTACTTCATAAATTAAACTACTGCTATATAATGATGACTTGAAAGTTAAAACTAATCAAGATTAATCATAATTTCTAAATATAAGTTACAGCATCAGGTGTAAAAAATCATTGAGAATTATTTGTATAATATTGTAATGAAAATTTTTCCAAAGTTCACCATTAAAAATATCAGATATCAATCCATTATTAGTATTCTATTCAGCTCATTTCCTTAAATAGAATTTGAATTCTGATCATTGGTATATAAAAATTATTTGCGTCTTTAATAATGGTAAAGAAAAGATCATTTTTGGTCTTCTAATATATTCCTTAATAGTTAGAATCTGCTCTATCAATTCTGTTTTACAAGTTTGCCTCCAGTTATATTTCAAATAGTTTGAAAATTTCACATGAATATATTTATATTTAATGTTTTGTCGTAAAACTTCTGAGATCTTATATAAAATGTTGCATTTTAAATATATTGCATATGTCTTCTTATGTTTACCTAATCCTAACAATTTTCTTGCTATATAAAAAGTTATGAGAAAATCTTTAAATTGTGAATGATTAATAACTAACAAAACCATTTTAAAAAACTTAATAAGAAAATTAATTGCAACTTCTGAAAGGTAAAACCTTGCTTGGTATTTTAATATCTATAATAATATTTATAAATCGTTGAAGTTAGTATTCATATTAGGGTATTTATGATCTGATTTAATCTCAAGATCATTAAAATCAGGAGCAGTAAATTGCTCAAACAGAATATTATTATCACTTAAATTACAATCATCTTCTTCTGTAAAAGATTCTTCATCATAAATTAGTACTTTAAAGTCTTTTTTATTATCTGATAAAATTAAAACTATCCCATCTGTCTCAAAAAACTTATCATAATATTTTTGTTTTCTTAGTATATTAATTGGTTTTTAATGAACATAAATTTCATCAACATTAGAAGAATTATCAGATAAATTATAATTCTAAATCAGATTAACTCTTCCTTTTCCTTTTGAAGTTAACATTAAATCAATATCAATCAGTTTATTTTTAGTACTTATTAATCGAGAAGAATTACAAAATCCAAAAGCAATGTTATGAAAATGTTTTATTTCTTGTTAATGCTTTTCAAATGTTCTGAGATTTACCATTTTATTATCATAATAATATAATGTACAATTATATTCAATTAAATTTCTAGTTCTAATACTAGTATTAGCAATTTTTGAACAAACTTTGTTAATTTAAGGTTTTTTTAGTCTTGTCATTTTGTTAAATTTGAGAAAAAATCAATAAATATATTTGATTTTACGTATTTGATATGTATAAGCATATATATATAACATAAATATTGATTAGAATTGATTTATAACAAAGTTTTAAAATTAATATGATATTAAAATTAATATGAAGTAAAAAATAAAACTTATAAGTTACAAAAATAATTTAATAGACATATAATTTTTTAAAAAAAAAATATATTAGTATATATAAAGCTTGAATTTACAATCGGTTACAGTATATAAAACTTTTTGCCAATTCTTTCTCAAAGAAAGTTTTTCCTTAACATTTTTTTATTCCTGAATGGTCAATTTCATAAGAAAAGTTTTTTACTTTTTATATTTTTTACTCCTGAAAGGTTACTTTTTGCAAAAAAGTTTTGATAAAATTATAATAATAATAACTAATAATAAACAAACCAAATAATTTCTTTTAGAAAAAAAGTCATCAGATGATAACTATCAAAGAAGACATATACCTGTATGATTAAACAAAAACAAATAGAATAAGATATCTTTAAATAAACAAAAGAATAGTGAAAAATGATCATAAGTATTTTTAGTTTTTAATCAGTTTGTTCTTTTTTTAATTTTCTTAATTAGCAATTCTAGATATGAGAAAGAGTCTCCTTAAGAAGAACAATATTGATATATCAAAAGAAAGCCTCTATTTTAGTTAATGTATTCAAGAAAATGAAGAAAAAGATAAAATGATTGGTATATTTATTTATATATACTAATCAAAGCTTACCAATTATATTCAAACTAATTAATTTTATTTTTTCTTTACAATTAAATAAATGCTTTACAAGCTCAAGTAGATAAGCTAAAGGATCTTTAAGAACAATTGCAAAAGGGAAAATAAAAGATAATAAATCCAGAGAATATGATTATTAATTTATCTGATGATAAATATACTTCTAAAAAAAATATGATTTAATATAGATAATCTGATTTTTTAAAAATCACAACTAAAAGTAGAATTATGATGAAACTGATTTTTACCTTTAAATATGATGATAATAGAGATAAAAGTTAGAAAAGTATAGTCTCTGACAAAAAGAATAGCAATAAAAATATTACATCTATTTTAGATCATAGTATAACTGCATCTCTAATTTAGACTATTATTTATATAATCAAATCGGATATCAGAATCCTAATTTAAAAGATAAATTAAAAAAGGGTTTGTTATTATTTTTATTTTGATTTCATCTCTAAAAAATGCTAAGCTCTCTTAAAATATAATAAAATTCTATTAAGTCCCTTTAGAATTAAAATGTGCATAATATAAAGAAAATTCATAAACGATTATATATTCTTTGCGCACATATAAATAATATATCAGTTTGCTACATAAAACTAGCAATATTACTATTAGTCATTCTTCTGACCATCTAAGAAAATTGTTCTTGAACTAATGTTACCATATTGAAAAAGTTTTACAACACAACTACTTCACGATAACAGTTAAACTAAAGACTAAATTGGAAGAAAAAGATCTTGAACTCAAGGTCAATAAAATGTATGATATATTGTGAGCTCAAAAATCTCAGTTATGTCTCTATTATTTCACAAAAAGTATCTCTTTTGATCTAGAAAACAAAGGATATTCACTTTTTTTAAGTATGTGAACACTTGTATTATAACTAGAAGAAAGCTATTTTTTCTGATAAAATAATACTCTAGATATTTAGCAATACCATTTGTACATAGTCTCAAAATGCTCAACTAATTGTTTCTATAGTAAAACATCTGTTTAAGATCTATATTTGAGCAGTGATTAGCATTAAAGGAAAAGTCAAAATTCATCTGTTTACAAAAAATTTGGATTGTCATTTATCAAAGAATCTTAAATGATTATTTATATGATAATGAACTATATTACATGATTTTAACTAGATCTTTCAACAGAATAATGACCTGAAACACAAATCACGAGACATTCAATATAACTTAGAAGAATATCTTCTAAGACGAATTCTTTCTTAGCCTTTGTACAGCCTAGACCTAAATTCTATTGAGAATATATAGATTGTTTTAAAGAAAAAAAATAGAGAAAAAGATTAAGAATTTAGTAGCAAAAAATAAAAAAATCTCACAAGAGATTTTTCTTACCATAATTTAGCAAAAATAAGATGATCTTAATAATAGCATATTATTTAGATGTATTTAAAGCATATTAAATTAAATATAGTATACATCAATGTAAAAGGAGGTTATACAAAGCATTCATCATATAATAAAATATATTATATTAGTATTATTCTTTTAAATAATAAAAAAAAATACAATTAATAATAAAAAATTTACATACTTTTAAAAAATGTGTCTATCATTCTTTTTATTAGAGACTGTATTTTTACTTTTAGATCTTGATCAGAAAGATTACAATCACCAAAAAGACTTCCAAAAAGTAGGAATAAAAACAATTAGACCTCTTTCTTTCCTTTCCCTCTTCTTCTCACCTCATTCTCTCCTTTTTTCTCTTTACCTTTTTTACAATAATATGAATAAGGAATTGAAGAATGTGTTAAGAGTAAATTAAATTAATTTATTCTTTTTATTCATTATATTTTTATTTTTTACTTAACCAAATACAAACTTTTTATAATTAGTCTGAAGTATTTAGAATTATAGATATGCTTCTAGAAATCAAAAGCTGGATGTTTTTAAAACTTTCAAAGATCAACAAAAGTTAGTTAACTAAAAATCATACCAATTATATAAAAATCGATCAATAAGCGAACATTTTTAGTAGTAGACAATATCATTAAATATATCATTCAAGAAATATATCATTATTAATGTGAAGTATTTCTTAATAGACAGAGAAACAATGAATAGAACAATATTGAAAAAAGATGAAAATACACAAATTCTCACCATAATGAAGTAATTAAAATCAGATTTTTTTTCTTATTTTTTAAACTTATTTATTGATTTTTATTTTTAAAAAATAGAACATGAACAAAGAGTGAGAATAATCAATAAATTGATAAGATTAGATAATCAATTAATTGAAAGGTTCTAAAATAACAAACTTTAACTAATCTGAACTGAAAACTAATATCACAGCTTAGAGATTTTAGAAACAGATAATGACAATCTAATCAAGTAAACAATAATCATCTAAGATCTCATGTGACAATCTGTAATGATAAGTTATTATTACATTTATCTTGCTATTCAGCATGTATTAATGAAGTCTTTCAAAAAGTTATGTATATTTTTTTAAGATTATGTAAATGCTAATTTTAATAATGTTAAAAGTACGCAAAACTCAAAAACATGAATTTAATTATGATAAATTTACACTTAATGAAGAAAAAGCTCTAATAAATGCTTCTTAAATAAATAAGATCTGAATATAATAAATTGTTAAGATCACATATAGAGAAGCAAATCAGTATTTTTTCTCTTCCTTTTTCTTTTTTACTATCATTACTACTACCTTCTCTTATTCCTTTTGAAGATCTAAATAATTTAAATAATAGAGAGAAGAGAGATAATAGAAGTAAAAAGAGTGAAAATGTAATTTTCAAGGAGTATAATAGCAATAGTAAGAAAAACAATAATAAATAATACAATAGTTTAAAAAGGTTTTTTAATTTTTTTTTAAAATTTGCTATTTATAATAATTTATTTATAATAATATAATAAATAATATCAATTTTGCATTATATAAATTTGGTCAAATAAGATATAGCAATTAAATAAATTTATACCAATAGGTGTATAACGAAGTATAAAAATTTGATCAAAAGTTATCAATCAGAGTATTGATAATTAAAAAATTTATACCAATAGGTGTATATCTATTAGTATTAAATTAATAACTGATAAGTATCTAATTTAAAAGATCTGATTAGAATCCTAATATTCTCTTTTGCGTTAAATTCTGACAGCAATTGGATTTTTTAATAAATAACAATAGGAGACTAATAGGATATTATCTGATAATTTGAATAATATCCTATTAATCAACTATTTGGTATCATTTAACAAGTGTTATTTTTTATTTTAGGCGTTCTTCATTATTGATAAGCGTCATATAATTGAATATACTTTTATACATTTGTAACTAATCTGTATAAAAAATTGTATATGTTTTTTTATTATTTTAAATAAGTTTTGTATATATTTTTTAAAATTCTATATTACATTTCCTTATTTTTTATAAGGAATTAATTTTTACATATTTTTATTAAATATTTAATTTGATGATCAATTATCATTGTATAATTAATATCACTGATAATTAATTTTCTCAATCTTTTTTTAATATTATTATTGATTCAATTTTCCAATTTTTTTTTTAAACTATTATATTTTTTTTAAACTTTTATAATATTAATACAAAGATTTTATGACAAAATTTGAGCATTTTGGTCAAAATCAATCACCTTTTATCTCTAAGTAAAAGTTGTTTAGCAGTAAAACTAACAAAAATTGATAAACCTGTCAAATATGCCAAATATGCTATATCTGTCAAATAGGACACACATATTATTTATTATATTTCTATTATTTAAATCATTATTATTATTTATATCATAATTAACATATCTGTTAGCTCTGTTATTATTGTCAGTAGTATCATATTTATCATAGATTTTCTTTAATTGTAATTTTCCTATATAAAGG